>CABHPQ010002189.1:0-61503 GCA_902168405.1 Peromyscus aztecus | reverse complement strand
CTCTCTCTCTCTCTCTCTCTCTCTCTCTCTCTCTCTCTCTCTCTCTCATAAATAAATGTTTTTAATTGAGACCCACGTGTCTGGGCAGATGTTTCAGTAGGTAAGAGTGCTTGCCATGCAAGTATGAGGACCTGAGTTCAAATCCCCAGAACCCATGTAAAAATTCAGGCATGACTGTGCATGCCTACAGTCCCAGGGCTGAGCTGGAGAACAAAGGCATGGAGCTTGCTGGCCACCAAAATGGCCAAAAAAGAACCAGCAAGCTCCAGGTTCAAGGAGGGACCCTGTCTCAAGGGAATACGGTGGAAATAGAGCAGGACACCCAGGGTCTCAAGGGAATACGGTGGAAATAGAGCAGGACACCCAGGGTCTCAAGGGAATACGGTGGAAATAGAGCAGGACACCCAGGGCGGCTTTCCTCTTGCCTTTGCATACATATATACAACAGTCATACATGCTTGCCTACTGTAACACACACACACACACACTTTTTAAAAAACTGGCTGTGACCCAGGGCCAGGGAATGTGGCTCAGGTAGGAGAGTGCTTGTCTCACATACATGAGACCTGGAATTCAGTCAGGTCACCAGAACCATACAAGGCAGGCGTGGTGAAGCTGTTAATCCCAGGTCTCGGAAGGTGTAGTCAGTAGACTAGAAAAGATCATCCTTGGCTGCTGCAGAAGGAGTTCAGCACTAGCCTGAGCTACATGAGACTCCGTTTCAAGAGAAAAAAAAAGTGGACCACCACACAGGAACGAGTGACAGTTTTTCTTTTGAGTAGTCTTGATTTACAATGTTTGGACTTAATGATTTCTCCACTTGCACGGTGCATGAGGCAGGCATATCGGGTCAAGTCCATATTTTGAATTCTGATCTCTGATCCTCACCCACACAGGCCACAGGCAGCATGCTTCTCTCTCGAGATGGTGGCAGGAGTCACCGGTCCCTGGCAGCCACCCTGAGATCCCAAAGAGAGGCCGGCAAGACCCCATGGTGCCCTCTGCAGCCAAGCTTCGGTGCCCTCTAGCTTAAGGGTGCTCTGTGCATGTTTAGCTTAATGATACTGCCAGGTGGTGATGGACCTATGGGGACGTGATGCAGCCCCCATCCGTAAGTGGAGGATTCTCTGGAGACTGTGGGGCTGTGGCACATCCGGTAATAGGTGTAACTTGATCTCAGCCTGTTGGAAGGTCCAAGGGAGCTGTCACTGTGGGCACTGATGCAGATCATCTTCAGGAACCTTCTCCACCACCTAAAGCTTCGGAAGACAGCAGAGAGAGACAGCCTAATACAGGGACAGCCCCTCCCCTTACCAGCAGAGTGGCTTTCTGGGGTCACTCATTCCAGCTAAGACAGGCCTCAGGGCCCCAGGGAGCATGAAGTAAATGAACACGCATGCATACGCACCACCATGCCTGGCACTCGGGAAGCACCGGTCCTTTGTTCTTACTGTCCTTGAGGGCAGCCAGACCTCAGCCTCAGTGTGCTGTTCAGTTTCACCAGCTTGACCAAGCAGCCCCATTCCCATGCCTCCTGGGACAATAGAACTCCCCTTCCCAACATGGATCTGTCCTAGGTTAGTAAGAATCAACCAGAATCACAAATCCTGCACTCGGATGGCATTGGCCTAGACTTCCCAGCTGTCTCTGGGCAGAGTCCTGGCTGCAGATGTTCCTCAACATAAGCAAGAGCAAGAAACCCATCACTTGAAACTACCAAGGGCATGGAGAGGTGACTCAGTGGTTAAGTGCTTGCTGTTATGACAGAGGACCTGAGTTCTGTTCCCAGAACCCATATGCAGTAGCTCACAACCATCTGTAATTGAGGAATTGTGCCAAACCATCGTAAGCTGAGGGCCGCTGCATTTCCAGGTGTGGTTTATCGAGGATCCCAGCCCCACACAGCCCCACAGGCCCCCGTCTGCCTTCTACCTGGGTCATTTTCCCAGGCCTCTAACTGTCTAGCACAGCTCCCTCACTGAGTGCAGGAGAGTCCCAGCCGAGGGACAGGGAGGGTGGACTTTGGTGGTAGCTCTGCTACCCCTTGTTGTGACTCTTGGGCTTCCCCACCCCACCCACATCCCCCACACCTTGGTTTTGGGGCCTGTACTAGGGTGAGCCAAGCGCAGATGCTTACCATCAGGTATCTGCAAGAGCCTCCGTGAACTCTGCAGCCAGAACCTTATCGGCCTCACCCCATCTGGCTCTACTCAGCTTCCTTGTGTATAGGTGGTTCTGGAAACCTCAGGGTTCCTCCACAGGATGAGTGGAGAAGAAAGACTAACTTCTCAGATCAGGTTTAGGAATGTCAGGCAGAGCAAGTGGCACAGGGGAGGGGTGATTCTGAGTAACTCACAGACCCAGACCTAGGACAATTGCCCCAGAAGATACAGACAGGGTTCTGAGAGGGGCTTCAGGGGTGTGTGCCCGAAACAGACGTCTGTGTCTGTCTGGTCTACATCTGGGTGTCTGTGAGGCAGGCACCACACTGACTTAGTGGGATATGTGTAACTTTATCTGTATATGTGCATGTGTGCCTGTGGGGCGGGAAGGTGTTTGTGTGTCTGTGGTGTGTTCTGTGTGGTATGTTTGTGTTTGTGGTGTGCATCTATGTAGAACAGAGATCACACTGATTTAGTAGTGTGTGCATGTATGTGTGTGTACATATGTATATGTATGCTAGGTATGTCTGTGTGGGGAGTATGTGTGTCTATGTGGTGTGTATGTGTGTGTGGTGTGCATGTGTGTGGGTGTCTGTGGGTGTGGGTGTGTCTACTGCTCTGTGTGTCTGTGTATCTGTGTCTGTATCTGTGGTGTGTGTGTGTGTGTGTGTGTGTGTGTGTGTGTGTGTGTATGTCTGCCTGTGGTGCATGTGTGTATGTCTGTGTCTATGGTGAATGTGTGTGCACCTGTGTCTGGGGTGTGTGTCTGTGTGTGTGTGTCTGTGTTATGTGTATGTCTGTGTCTGTGGTGAGTGCGTGTGTGAGTGCGTGTGTGTGTGTGTGTGTGTGTATGTGTCTGTCTGTCTGTCTGTCTGTGGTGTGTGCTGTGCAGGCTCCCTGGCAGCAGGGAAGGTGTCATGCTGACCCAGGGCTTCGGGACACCCTGCAGGAACCTTGCCCCTCACATTTTGAAAAGCTCCCCATGCACTTTCTCCCCAAACACGGCAGCAGCTCTTGGCAGTGAAGACTGCAGTTACTGACCTAAACCCGTGTGTTGTTGTTTGGTTTTGCTCTTTTGAAGGGTCTGCCACCAGCTCCCAAATAAATCACACCCGGAGGCTTATTCTTAATTATAAATGCCCGCCCTTAGCTTGGCTTGTTTCTAGCCAGCTTTTCTTAAATTATCCTGTCTACCTTTTGCCTCTGGGCTTTTTCCTTTCCTTTCTTCTGTAATCTTACTTTCACTCTTACTGTGGCTGACTGTGTGGCTGGGTGGCTGGCCCCTTGTGTCTTCCTCCTTGATCCCTCTTGCTCTTTCTTCTTCCTCCTGCCTCTCTTCTCTTTCTATCTCTGCCTGCCAGCCCTGCCTGTCCTTTCTCCTGCCTCACTATTGGCTGTTCAGCTCTTTATTTGACCAATCAGGTGTTCCAGACAGGCAGAATAACACAGCTTCACAGAGTTAAATAAACGCAACATAAAAGACTGCAACACATCTTTACATCATTAAACACATGTTCCACAGTATAAACAAATGTAACACATCTTAAAATAGTATTCCACAACATCCATGTGAGGTTCCAATCTGCACCCCAGATTCCAGGCAGGGCAGGGCTGGACAAGAGACCAGAACCAGAGCGGAGTGGAGCAAGCAGAGGCCTGGGCATGAGAGGCACTGGCCAAGCTTATTTATTCTCTGGCCAAGTTCACCTAATGATGCTGTAAAACCCTAGGAACATGGCGCTGCTTCAGCTTCATTGTGAGGAGGCGTGTGTGGCCTTCAGACAGGAGACACTGCCCAAAGCTCTGGTTAGGAACCCCAGGGGAATTTACCCCTCCCACAGCCTCCCCAGAGGCTGCACAGGCTGAACACCTATATTTGACTATCCAAAAATGACAGAGGAACCCAGCCTTCTAACCAGCACCCCAGAACCCTTTGTGCTGAGTTCAACTCTGCTCCTTATGTCAGAACCCTCAGGCCCATCCTGGAGGCCAGGTGGCCACTGTGTCCTCTGCTTCTGCTCTCTGTGCCCTATGTCTACCCAGTGACAGCTGACCTAGGCTGTCAGCACCATTTCCACAAACAGCCCTGTGGTCTGGGGTGGTGCTGATGGGTTTCCCGGGGCCTACCCCTTTGTAGCAAGGGTTTCACCACCACCACCACCACCACCACCACCACCACCACCACCACCACCAAAACAGAGACTGAAGTCTCCCCCTCTCTGGTTCTGAGCCTTCAAATCAACCTCAAGTTCTCCTGGAACAGGTCCTACATGAAGACTGTGAGTTGGCTCTGGCCTTGGGACTGGGTGCTGGGGGTGGAGAAAGTAGCCTGACATTCCGACCTCCATGTGAACAAGTTTCAGCCTGTCGAGGACAGTCAACAGTGTACCAAGCTGCTGTAGGACCTGCTTGCCTCACAATTCTACCCAAGCCATGCTCCCTGCACCCATTTGGCAGCTGAGCAAGTCAAGATTCTCGTTGTTTCCCCAGAAGCAGCTCTGAGGCAAGAGCTCACTTTTCCTCAGGCAACCACACCAAGAAATGCTGGTGAGGAAGTGGGAAGTCAGACTGGGGAAGGAAGAGCCTTTAGAGGCAAGTCTTCAGTGAACTGTCACTGTGGGTCCTAGAGGAGCCCTTGGGAAAGGTTTCCCCTTGGTAAACACACCACGGAATCATGTCACCATGGAGGTGAGAGAGCCCAGCATTGACCCAGACACCTGGTGTCTGAAGGCTGCTTTGTGGGTGCTCCTGAGTTTACAGCCCAGGCTGTGAACCCCCTCAGTAGAGTCCCAGGTTTGCAGTGAGCAGCCCTGTGCAAACAGCCAAGGTGAGGGAGGCACAGGCAGTGTGTCTGCAGGGCTTCTTTCCACAGGGCCTGGACGGGGCAGCCATTGCCCAAGACACACCTGGCAGTCTGATCCAGTTTTAATCCATGGGGTGGGAGTGGGGTCAGGTCTAGGGGCTGGGTCTGTCTGAAATCAGGCAAGCTTTTGGTCCGTGTCTAGGAAGAGGCTGGGGGCCACCCTTAACATCTGCATTCTCAAAAACAAAACAAAAACAAAAACAAAAACAACTTGTGTCCCTAGGATGGTCTGGAGATGTTGAGAAAGTCACCCAGGGTTGAAATGTCAAGGACAGACACAACTGCTCTGGACTGAGAAGAAGTGACAGGCTAGATTAGGAGGGTGAAGAAATGAATGGATGGATGGATGGATGGATGGATGGATGGATGGATGAATGAATGAATGAATGAAGAGTGCCATTAGTCAACGGATTCTTTTTTTTTAAAAGGATTTATTTATTTATTTATTATGTATACAAGTGTTACGCCTGCAGGCCAGAAGAGGGCACCAGATCTCATTACAGACGGTTGTGAGCCATGATGTGGTTGCTGGGAATTGAACTCAGGTCCTCTGGAAGAGCAGCCAGTGCTCTTAACCTCTGAGCCATCCCTCCAGCCCCCAGTCAACAGATTCTTGTCTCAAGGCCCAAACCCTCTTAGCGGCACTCAGGCTTCTCCTCCCTCCCACACTCTACCCATCATGCCCCAGCATCACCCTGTCCAGCCCACAGTTTGCTCTGCAGGTCACCACAGTTTTAAACATCTTGAACTTTGTCGCCATTCAACTACTGTCAAACATCACACGGATTCCCAGACTCTCCACCTCGCTTGAGGAGGTGGGAACGCGGTCTTAGTCAGTGCTCTATTGCTGTGAAGAGACACCATGACCACGGCAACTCTTGTAAAGGAAGCACCTGGGGCTGGCTCACAGTTTCAGAGGTTTAGTCCATCATCATCACGGTGGGGAGCATGGCGGTGTGCAGGCAGACGTGGTGTTGGAGAAAGATCACAGATAGAGAGACTGAGCCTGGCATGGGCTTTTGAAACCTTAAAGCCCACATCCCCAGTGACACACTTCCTCCAACAAGGCCACCCCTCCTAATCCTTCTAATCCTTCTCAAGCAGTGCCGCCCCCTGGTGGCTAAGCATTCAAACATACGCGCCTGTGGGGGCCATTCCTGTTTAAACCACCACAAGCATGGAACTGCAGCTGTATCAAGGGCCAGGCACAGCCTCTCCAGGTGGCCCCTCTGCCGTTTCTCTTTCTCCCAGTATCAAGGACAATGTCAATGGTGACTCTGCAGCTTGTGTGTGACCCCAAAGGCATAGAGTCTCCAAGGAAGATTTCTGGAGCCAGAAGCCCGGACCCCTGGGTTCTTTCTTGTTGTCTTACCTCAAGTAAGTCCCTGTCCCTCTCTGCGCCACAGCTGCTTCCTCTGCAAATAGCCAGATGGGTAACTTAAGAGCCCTTCTTGCCCATAAGAAAGAGGCCAGTAAGCCCAGCAGGCCTTCTTCGGTGTGGCCTATGCCAGCGTGTGGGATACAGCTGCAAATGCCCCCCCAAAGGCGTGACGCACTCAGGCACTTGGGAGGCTCTGTCAGCTCCTGTTACCCCTCCACAGCCACGTCCTGATGTCCCTCCAGGCTTGGCCAGCATTTGGGGAGCCGGTGGAGGGCTGGGCACAGTCTGCTTCCACAGCCACAGTGAAAGGAAGAAATGGCCAGTAGCCATAGCACTAAGTAAGTCCCTTGCCACGGTGAAAATTACTATCCAGTGCTGGCGTAGACCCCTCACCAGGCTCCTACAGGTCAGTCCCAAGAAGTCATGGGTAAAAAGAGAGGGGACGGGCTGGTCTGTGTGGCACCTGTCAAAGAATACATTCAACCTCAATGCTTTGAGAATCTCCTCTGTGCTGGGCACTGGGAGTCTACAAGTTACACACACACACACCCAAGACAGGGTTTTTCTGTGTAGCCCTGGCTATCCTGGAACTCACTTTGTAGACCAAGGTAGCCTCGAGCTCACAGAGATCTGCCTGCCTCTGTCTCAGTGCTAGGATTAAAGGCGTGCACCACCGCTGCCTGGCTCAGGCCAGTTCTTAATATGAGCCACTGTTCTCTTTGTCCTGTTGCTGCCGCTGTGGCAGGTAATGTCCCCAACAACCTGGTGAGACCCTGTCTGTGAACTCTCAAGTGCTACTAATATATGCAGACAGAGTCTCCAGGACCCAGCACACTGCACTCTTTACAGCAGGCTGATTCCCCGCACTCCCAGGCACACATCCATTCTTCACCCCCACAAGGGTGTCCACTCCTAATTCCACACCCCCTCACACCCACGCCTTGCTGTCTCCCACACAAGGACCCACAGCCATAACCAAGGGCAGGGCCCTCCCATGCCCAGAAGGCCCCACCCCTGGCCTCCTCCTCCCACCCGGCTCCACTCCACTCCCGTCATGCTTTGCACCAGCCCCATGGCGCTGTCGGGCTCCCCGAAGCCACAGCCTGCTCTGACTTCCACAGCCAAATCGAGTCAAAGACCAATTAATATTCTGATACCTGTGGCCGCCGAAGTGAGGCGGCGTGGCTGGTTTCTTTTCCATCTCCCGCTGTGGTTTCGCTTTCTTCCCAGCCCGCCTCTGGTCAGTGGTTTGAGGGGCACTAAAGTTCACTTTTGTGGGTAACCTGCAGTGTGAGCTGTTGATTTAATTAACTCAGGCTTTCTCTTCCTTGACCAGAACAAGGCCAGCCCAGCGGCTTCACAGATACCCGCTTGGACAGCCAGTTGCAGAGGTGGCCGGTGCCTGGGTCCCAGAAGACACTTGCCAGTGTGTCTGGCTGTGGTGCCCTCTGGAGCTCTTTGGAGTGCCCACGCCAGAGGTTCTGCAGGGCTTGCATTTGATAGGTTGAAAAACTGAGGCTCAGGGCTGAGAGTCCAGTTACTTGAGGCCATGAAGCCACCAAGGAACAGAGCTGCTGGCCTGGCCAGGTGAGCCTGTTTTCCCGAGAGGTGCCCCTCTGATGGAGAGGCAGGAAGTCTGCTGGAGGCTGGCAGGGCCAGGGAGGAAGGGAGGGAGAAGTCTGTGCAAGGTGCTGGCCGAAGCCTAGATCTGCCTGCCTGTAGCCTGCAGTTTTTCCTTATAGCAACATTTCCTCCGAGACATTTCCAGAATCACTTTACAAATCCCTCTGTGGCCAGGCAAGGAGAGCGTTAGGCCTTCGTCAGAAGACATGGCCTTCGTCCAGTGGAAGTTTCCGGGCACCGCAGCCCCTCAGGGTGGAGAAGCGAGGCATGAGGGAGAAGAGGGGCCTTTGCCCCCGATAGAGCAGAGGCCAGGGAAGTGGGACAGCAACCCGCTGTGTGTCTCCAGGGCTGTCTCTGTCTCTGAGCCTGCCGCCCATGGGGGAAGCTCTCTGTGGGCTGTCATGGCCACTCTTGTCTGCTGCTTGTGTGATGGAAGGACTCTGGCCCGGACTAGGGACACCGGCCAGAAGAAGGGCCAAGGGAGGGTCTTCAGCTGGATTACACCCTCCCCTCCTTCCTGCTCCTCCTCCAGGAAGCCCCCCACCTCTCCTACGCCTGCTCCAGCTCCAGCCTACAGCCGGGCTCTGAGCACACTTTCTTCTTTTCCGTCACTCTTTTTTTTTTTTTTTTTTTTTTTGCCACCAGGGTGAATTGTCAATTGATTTGTTATTTATCCCACCGACAACAAAGCGGTGGAAAGGTAATAATTCCAGGCCCTGGGGTAATTCAATTCCTGTAGCATCGTCAGCTACATTAACTTACTTCCTGGATCTCAATTCAATTAGAGCAACATTCCCCGGCATTAATAAATCAATACTCATGCCATTTGGATAGATTTCGAATGTCTTTCATTATACATTGCAGGTCGGGGATGGCTGTTGAATTGGAAGTTAATGGGACAGGACAGGGCAGGGCAGGTGGGGCTGCCCAGGGAGAGAGAGGCTTACAGCCCGTTACCTCTAATTGCCTCTGCTGCAAAACAGGGCGTCAGTGAAACAGGGGCCTAGTTAACTGAGCCGAGCCCTCGGGACGCGGGCAGGTTGCAGCTCCTGTCTGGCAGACAAGGTTGGAGCGACTGTGTTTGCTGCCTCTCAGCCATCCTTGCAGCCTGCGGCTACCCGCCTTCTCACTCCCCCCCCTCTCCTCACCCCTCTGCAAGCTTCCCTACCACTCCAACCTGTCCCTCGTCCTGCACCTCACAGCTCTCCTCCCGCTCCCCCTCCCTCCCTCCCTCTTCCTTTCTCATTTTCCCAACCTTCCATCTTTTCATCTAGAACACTTTACTGAGCGTGTACCAGGCACTAGGTGGGTGTGCCGTGTGTCATTCCAGAGGCCGACAAGTAAAAAGCCAACAGGGCATGTGAGGGAGTGACAGCCCCTTGCTCATGTCTGGGCCTCTACACGTGCTTTCCTGTGCCTGGTGTAGGTTTGGCTGGTCGGATCCTCCTCCTCCTCCTCCTCCTCTTCACCAAGGACTCACCCTTCCTGACCCTGGCCTTTGCCGACTGCAGATGGGTGTGAAGAAAGTGGGAGCCTAAGCAGGCTAAGGCAGAGATGAGGGCTAAGCAGCTGGCCGAAGCTGGACGCATCGGGTCAGCACTAGGGTAGGTGAGTAGAAGCCAGGAGGGTCACAAGGGAGGACTTTGGTGTGACAGGAGCCAGGCAGGTCAGGACTGAGAGATGGCCCAGGGACAGGAGGCCTTCGCTCTGAAGTTGAGGAGGGGAAAGGGAGGGAGAGCCCAGAAAGAGAGGGAACCTGGGGTGGGTTGGAAGGACAGATGATTCTGAACCTGAGCCAGAGTGCCCAGGGAAATAGGCACAGGAAGGCAGGTGAAAGGTGGATTCTAGAATCTTCCCCGGAAGGAGTCAGAAACCAGGGTCCATGGATACAGCCTGCCTGCCCGTTTTGTGAAGTAAACACAGCCACCCCCTTCAACTCCCATCCCACCCCACCCCACCCCACCCCGCTCCCTTCACCCCACCCCGGTCCCTTCCCCTACACCCCCATGTCAAGCTGGCCAGGGCTGGTGGTGTAGTTACACAAGGCCCAGAGCCACTGAGCTTCTTGGGCCTGTCGTGGGGTTCCTCATCTGAGTCCACCTCTAGTGAGTCACCGCCCTCTCCCTGTGAGGGAGGGGCCACAGGAGGAGGCACCACAGCTGCACCTGCTGAGCCACAGCTGGGTCACACCCTGCCCCCATCTCTGTAGCTGGCCCCACCCCTTCTGTGTATATGGCCACTGCTGCCTCACAAATCACCCTGACGTTTTAGTGACTTGCTGGAACACTCCATGCGATCAAAGCATAATATACGCCTGTGTGGAAATGTCACTGTGAAACCCATTAACAGGCACAATTAATGAGTATTAACAATAATTAATTAAGCCCTTATTCTTACCCAGTCTTGGCAGGTGGAGACCTCAAACACACTGATGCTAACTCAGCCTCCATCTGCCTTACTGTCCCGTGTAGGCGGGGACTTCACCTCTGGCCCTGGACTTCAGGAGGCCCTTCCCAGGTATCTTCTCAGGACTATTGGTGAGAGCATCCCCCATGCTTTTGGAGGAAGGAGTGAGCGCCTCGTTACGGACCTGTCCATGGAACGGCACGAGGGTCCCCCTGGCATGCAGCTGGCTCTCGCTGGAGCTTGTCATGTAGCTGTGAAGCCAAGCCAGAAGGCTTAGGCTTCAGCTTTAAATTGAGTTACCAGGTCCAGTACATGATGAAGTCAAGTTCCATCTCTTGAAGAGAGAGCGTGTGCCAGGGTACCGGGCCTCCCTTAGCACCTCCGTGTCTTCCTTCAGGCCCTGCTCAAGAGACCCCTTCCCAGAGGTGCCTGGGTCTTCTGTCCATGGACTCCCCACGGTCTTGTCTTTTCTCTGTCTGCTCTCCTGTTGTTCTCGGTGGCACTTTCATCTCCCGACACCATATTTTAAGTACTTACTGTGTTTATGGTCAGCCTGTCCCTGGAATGGGTCAATATCCCTTTGTTCACTGCTGTCCCTGGGTTGGAATGGTCCTTGGCATACAGTTGGAACATAATAAATAATTGTCCAAGGAAACAGCAAAGGCAGAGCAAAGGAATGCTCAACCAGAGTAGTTTGGTGATATCAGACATGCCCTGCCTGCTACCCCACCGGACAGCCATGTGCTGGATTCTTCCTTTTATTAAACAATGACACCCCACGTATCTACATGTCCCATGCAGTGCCTGGGCCCCAGATGGATCCAGCACCAGCCCTCATGGACTAACCTTCTAAAACAAAGCTCTGAGGAGCCAGCTCCCAGGATCCCTGTTCAACCCTCAGCCCTCCAACAGATACTGAGGCAGAGCAGGCACGACCCCAAATTCCTGTGATGAAACCTAACTCCCAACATGATGGTATATCGTGACGACGTCTTTAGGATGATTAGGATCAGAGTGGTTCTCTTGATGATGTTGGTGGCTTTATCAGAAAAGGAAAGAGAAATTCTGCCCTTTCCACCATGCAGGCCACACTGAGAAAGCAGCTGGCCAGCCACGAGCCAGAAGGAAAGCTCTCACCAGGCATCGATTTGGCTGGACACCCTGATCGTGAACTTTGCAGCCTTCAGATAATACATGGTAATGTTGATGGCTCTGCGGCCAAGGCAGAAGCTGACAGCCAGGTGTCTGAGCTCAGCCTTGGTGTTGGGTGGGTATGGTTAGAAGCCAGGACTCTCTTGAGCAGGGGTGGAAGGCCACGGTGCAGTACTGTCCTTAATGTCAGAATGAGGGACTGTGGAGAGTAAGCGGTTGCTCACTTCAGGGGTCATCAGCTGGTTGTGACTGTCCCCTGGGCCTTTCTGTACGAGGGCATCTTCTGAATTAGGCCAAAGTCATTCTTTCAGTACCTGTCTCTACTTGTAAGTCTCTTGAGAGTTCCCAAGAGCAGGATCCTGTGTTGGCTTCCTCTATTCTGGCCTGGTGTAAAGATAAAGCCTAAAATCCAGGAATCCCTAAGATGCCGGAGATGCCAGGACCATGGGACATCTGCCAAGGAAAGCTGCAGGCATGGAAGGGAGCCAGCCCACGAGACAGGTTCTACGTGCTGCAGGCGGCCAAGCTGGAGAGGCGGGGCTAGGCAAGCCCTTTGGAGTCCAGATGAGTCCATTACAAGCTCCAGATGCTGGACATGGAGCATCAGGATTTGCTGGGCTTCTCTTTGCTTTGGTCAGATTATCATCACTAGGCTTCCATCCTGTCCTTTCATAATGGGAATGTTTACTCTGTACCATTGGATGTTGCAAGTAGGCAATTTGTTTTTTGATGGTCTAGAACCGTGGTTCTCAACCTTCCTAATGCTGTGACTCATTAATACATTTCCTCATGTTGTGGTGACCCCCAACCATAAAATTATTTTTGTTGCTACTTCATAACTGTAATTTTGCTACATATGTTATGAACCATAATGTAAATATCTGATATGCAGGATATCTGATATGCAACCCCCTGTGAAAGGGTTGTTCGACCCTGCCCCCCAAGTGATGTGTTTGGGTGTTAAGTTGCCAAGGGGTAGAGTTGTGGTGCTTATTATTTCCAACTTGACAGAATCTATAATCACCTAGGAGACAAGTCGCTGGGCATGCCTCTGAGGTATGGAATATTCCTTTACACTGTGTGAATATATGTCATTGTGATTGGGTTAATAAAAGAGCTGACTGGTCAATAGCTGGACAGGTAGTGGTTAGGTGGAACTGGCAGACAAAAAGAGATCATGAAGAAGAAGAGGAATCTCTCAGAATCGGGAGGAGATGTGAAGAGGAGATGAACTTGTCTTATTAAGAAAAGGTATCAAGTCACGTACCAGAGCATAGATAAGAAATATGTGTTAATTTAAAATGTAAGAGTTAGCTAGTAACAAGCCTGAGCTATCAGCCAAGCATTTATAATTAATATTAAGTCTCTGTGCATTTATTGGGGAGTTGACAATCCTGATTAAAAGCTCTGCCTACTCTGAGGGAATATTTAGATGAAGTTAATTGAGGTGCAAAGGCCACCTTAACTGTGAGTGGCACCATTCCATGGGCTGGAGTCTTGGACTGCACAAAAAGGACCAAATGAACTAAGTGCCTTCATTTCTAGTTCCTGCTTCTTGACTGAGGGTGCAATGTGACTGGCTGCCTCAGACTCTAGCTGCCACACCTTCTTCAGCACGATAGACTATATTCGCAGACTGTAAGCCCAATTAGACCCTTCCTTTCTTAAATTGCTTCTGTCAGGCACTTTGTTATAGCAAGGAGAAAAGTAAACAATCTAGCAGTTTCCAGATGGGCCAAGTTTCTTCACTGCTGAGTCTGCAGACAGGCGACTTCCCGAGCAGATCTAGCTCATTGCACACCCACGTGTGCCCCACGGATCAGTGTTTTCTGGTCTCTCACATAATATCATGAGAAATGAGTCTGTTCATATCTCAGATGGAGAAACTTAGACCAAAAGCTGCTGCCTCAGACAGAAAGTAATGCTGAAGATCCTGAGGCCAGGAGTGACATTGCCCAGGCCAGTTCAGAGTTCCTCCATGGGAAGAGTTCCAGGACACCCTGAATCCTGCTGCCTCACCCACCTACCTGACCCCAGGGGTTGCACACCAAGACCCTTCATGCACTCCTTGTCCCCCACCTTTGAACTCTGGGAGAAAGGCCATATTGGTCTCACTTCACAGATGAGCCCAGGACTGTGAGATGTTGGGTTTACTGTCAACACTCAGTCAAGTGGCAAAGCAGGGGCTCAGCCAGTTTGTCTGTTCTTACCCACTGAGGCAAAGTCTTCTGCTGTGTGAGGCTTTCTGAGGAGACATGAACAAACCCACACCAGACAGGACACTGACAACAGATCAAAGACACGAACAGCTCCACTCAAGCCTTGCCTTGGTGAATGTGATGGCCATTCTTGGTTGCCAACTTTACTACACCTGGAATGAACTAAAATGCAAACGGCTGGGCGCACCTGTGAAGGATTTTTTTCTTAATTAGATCATTTGAAGTATGAAGACCCACTTCTAATCTGATCTTCAAGATGGGAAGACACACTCTTAATCCAGAGCTTTCAAGCTGGGAAGACCCACTTTTGATCCGGACCACACCTTCTGCTGCTATAGAAAGGACACAGAAGGAAGCTTCTCTCTCTGTCTGCTTGCTCTCCCTAGTGCAAACGAGCCCATTTCTTCACTGGCATTAGAGACTACTTCTTCAGGATTCTGGCATATACTGAAGCCAGCTGAGATGTCCAGCCTTGTGGACTGAACAACTATTAGATTCTTAGACCTTCTGATGGTAGATAGCCATTGTTGGACTAGCTAAACCACCACCTCTGAGCCATTCTAATAAATCTCACAGAGAGCGGGGTGGAGAGACAGAGAGACAGAGATTCATTCTATCAGTTCCGTTCCTCTGGAGAACCCTGACTAACATGGTGAACAAATTAGTTTGCTGGGGTTACCTACGGAAGCAGAAACGAGCTGTTCCTTACAAAAACATGGGTGACTAAAGGTGCCGTATCACTGAAAAGCCCACTTTTTCACAGGTAAGGACTCACAAAAACTCCATCCCTAAATCTTCTGGTACAACTTGAGGCAGCTCCACCAATGAGTCACTAGTCTATAACCCTGAGGACAGGCCTCGTAGGTCTTACTATGTTTATGAGTTTCCTAAGCTTTGAAGTTTTATTAGTTTCCTAAATCATGTGAAGGGAGAGAAGGGAAACACACACACACACACACACACACACACACACTGCCACCACCACCACTCTGCCTCTTCCTCTGGCTCTTAATTCTTTCTCGCCCTATTTCTGTGATGTTCCCTGGACCCTGGAGGGAGGAGGGAGGGGATATACATGAGTAATTATTTTCTTCCATTTATGGCTGAGCCACAATGACAATCATTTATTCTTACCAACTTGACTGGTTATGACTCTCCACAGTAACCACTGCCCACTCTGAAGAAAGAAGTTACCCTCAGTGACCAGCCAAGTGTACTAACAATCACTAACAATCTATTGTTAAAACCACCTAGCTGAATTATTCCTTCTTTAAACCAACTCTAAGCCATTCTAATAAATCATACACACACACACACACACACACACACACACACACACACACACACAGACAGACAGACACAGATGCAGACACAGACAGACAGACAGAGAGACAGAGACAAAGACAGACAGACAGACAGGGAGACAGAGATTCATTCTATCAGTTCTGTTCTTCTGGCAAAACCACAAGTGATTATAGGGCCATTTGACAGGCACATCTCATCTGCTTAACAGTAGCAATGACCTCTTCACTGGAGCCTATGACCTCCTCAGCAACAGACTTTCATCCTGGCTTACAGTACCAAATATGAGTTTCTCTTTGTAGAGTGGACCTCAAATCTACTTGGCAGTTGGTTGCACCCATACCAGTCACGCCACTATTATACCAGCAGACACATCTTGCCTGCCATGTTGGTAGTGTGATATGTAAGGTCTATAACATGTTGGTAACAATTCTGTCCCAGCAGCCTGTATAGCACCTCCTGGAACAATGACAGTCAGCCAATAGAGAGGGAGCTTCAGGCTTAATTCCAGCTTGATTTCTTCATGTTCTCTAACCAAAGCATGCAGTGTCTTCAGCACATGGACTTAGCCATCTAATTCTAGTTTATAATGAACAGCAGTGGCAATATCCTTTATTACTGGTGGGCCAAGGACCTCCCTAGGTAATAGCTCACAGAGGTACCCCATCCCTAAGCAAAAGTATATTATTTTTGATAACCTTATGGCTTCTGAGTGTGCCTTTTCTCACCCATGCAGTGTACTTATGTTAAACTCTGTAGTTTTTTTTTTTTTAACTATTCTTTCGGGTGCTTTTTCAAATCACTGGAAAGGCATCAATGATTGGCATTATATGTAATGAAGCCTGTGTGCTGGGTGTGAGAAGGATCTTCAAAGGCCTTAAGCTCTGAGAATGTGCCAGTTGGTCTTGGGATTCACCAGTTAGTGTGATGTTCAAAGAAGGAAGAATTCAGCTAGGTGTGCTGGTGCATGCCTTTAGTCAAAGCACTTAGGAGGCAGAGGCAGGAGGATCTCTGTGAGTTCAAGGGCATCCTGGTCTACAGAGTAAGTTCCAGGACAGCCAGGGCTACATAGTGAGAAGCATTCTCAAAAGATAATAAATAAAGAAAAGTTTTCCCCAATCCAAGTGGTCCAGAAGGCGAGCACAGCTAACAGTGCTTCCTGTACTGAGTCATTTGTAAAGCTTCTGTTCTTGTGTTGTATCATGAACTTTCCCTTCCTTGGATTAAAGGCAGGATGGATCTGAGGGATGTCTTTTGTCTCCTTTACCCTCTTCCTCCTCACTGTTCCTCATTTTGGGTTCCCAGGAAGGTCTTTAACACAGATCTAATTTGTACCTTCTTTTCCTTACACCAGCTATAAGAAGTGGCAGCCAACACCTCCATTTCATCCTCCAGTTTTTCCACATTTCCCACCAAATCAGAGACTGATGTGCTGAAGTGTGAATCTAATTAGTCTTAACAATAAAAACCCTGAGTCAGATATCGGAGTAATAACCCAAAAGATCAGAGAAGCAGAGCAGCCAGCCACCAGAGACTTCTTACCTCTATGAATCCTCAGACCGAATGGTGGCGATCCTGTCTCTACAAATCCTCAGACTGAATGGAGGGCCAAGATCCTGTCTCCACCCACCGTATATTCCTATCTCCACCTCCCTAGCACTGGGCTTAATAACTTGAGCCTCCCAAGTGCCGAGATCAAAGGCATGCACCACCACCTCCTGACTCTGTTTCTCTTTTAGACTGGTTTAACCTCGTGTAGCCCAGGGTGGCCTTGAACTCCTGATCTTCCTGCTTCCTCCTCCCAAGTGCTGGGATTAAAGATGTTTGCAACCACTGCCTGGCCTCTATGGTTAACTAGTGGCTAGCTCCACCCTCTGATCTCCAGGCAAGCTTTATTTGTCAGAACACAAACAAAATATCATACAACAGATGAGCAGGACATCCACATGTCTTTTTTCTATCATACTTTCTCCCTTACACATGGCAAAGAGCTCAGGCTCAGTTGCACAACTCATTACTCACAGCAAAGGCCATCTGTATGTTATTATATTGTCTTTAAATTTTTTGGCTGCTAAGAGACTGTAGATTGTAAAAACTTACAGATTAAACCAACCTATATATTTTAAAAATGCCTTGACATCAAATTTTTTTAAAGATTATATTTATTTATTATGAATACATTGTTCTGCCTGCATGTATGCCTGCAGGCCAGAAGAGGGCACCATATCTCATTATAAATGGTTGTGAGCCACCATGTGGGTGCTAGGAATTGAATTCAGGACTTCTGGAAGAGCAGCCAGTGCTCTTAACCTCTGAGCCATCTCTGCAGCCCCTTAACTTCAAAATTTAAGTCAAAGAAATGTTACATTGGGGGAGAGGTTATGCCTTTATTTCCACAGGAAATGAGAGGCTGTGGATTCATTCTGGGTTAAAGAAAATCAGGTTTTATTGAGGTAGACCCCCTGAAAATCCTGGCTACAGACATAAAGAAATAAACCTAGAGGAACTACAAGACATGCGATATTCATTATTTTACCTGCTCGAACACATAACAAAAAAATCATCTTTGACTGACTTGTGTACAATGCACTGTCTATACTTGTATTAATGCAGAAATGTATGTTACCTTTAAAAGTTTATGTAGTTTCAGAGCAAGGAGACCATACACCAAGGAAAATGGATGGACCAGGTGATCTAGCATTTCAAAATGCCTCTGTTACAGTCTCCTCCGAGTTCTGCATCCAGAACAACTTCAAGGCTGCTGGCTGAGATGATCCAGCCTCATAGAATACTCCAGTCAGGCTGGGTGGTGGTGGCATAAGCCTTTAATCCCAGCACTCAGAAGGCAGAGGCAGGTAAATCTCTGTGAGTTCAAGGCTAGCCTGGTCTACAAAGTGAGTTCCAGGACAGGCTCCAAAAGCTACACAGAGAAACCCTGTCTCAAAAAAAAAAAACCCTCCAGTCAAGACTTGACCATAATCTTAAATTTTCTCAGGGTCCCCTAAGATTATCAGAGTCAGCAGAAAGTAGTCTAGAAAAAACAATGCCTACATTCCCAAAAGATGGGTTATGGATGTTTATTATCATTTAAGAGGGATTGGTTACAAGTTATTATTGGTAATGGTCAGGAAAAAAGCTAAACAAATGAGATTAGATTAAGAGATTTCATTCTAAACAGGAAAGGGGAGATATAGAAATGATAGAATAGAAGGTTAGATTGTTGAATCTATTTTAATCCAAAAACCAATTATTAATCTTAAATATTTCACATTGGTATAGATTTTTGTTTATTGATACAAATTTAAAGCTAATTTTGTTATACTGTATATATATTTCTACTCTTGTTTTGGGTATTGTGCTTATGCAGGTCATTTGAAATGTAATATATAATTAAGAAATACAGATAAATAGTCATCTATAATAGTCAAACTTATAGTCATGTTAGATATGTTTTCAAGGTCATAAACAGATATATTTAGACAGATAGATGATCTTCAAACACTTCAAAGACCTATAGAATATGGCATTTAATATGTTTAATAACCTAAGGTTTTTCATGACAGTGAGACATGTCTGCTCCTAGGTTGCCCAAGCATTTGTAATTAATATTAAGTCTCTGAGAGATTATTTAGGGCAGCTGCAGGACAAGAAAACTCTGCCAACACAATGTACTCTATTGTAATCGGACTTTCCTTTGGGCTGCCAGCCCCAAATAGGCCCTAGCTGCACTGCTTAGCAGCTTTTTGCTCAGGCAGACAAAAAAGATTAGAGATACAAAGTAAAGACAGAAACAGACGGGAAAAACCTCTAAACAGGTTCCAATGTTTTTAAAACTGTGTGTAGGCTTAAGAAAGAAAAGAGAAAAGGTATAGACAGTCATAGAAAGAAAGAAATAGTTTTAGCCAGGCGGTGGTGGCGCACGCCTTTAACCCCAGCACTCGGGAGGCAGAGCCAAGCAGATCTCTGTGAGTTTGAGGCCAGCCTGGTCTACAGAGTGAGTTCCAGGATAGGCACCAAAACTACATGGAGAAACCCTGTCTCGAAAAACCAAAATAGTTTTAAAATTATAAAGTAAAGTCTTTAAAGAGAAAAGTAAAATCATATAAAAAAGAGAATAATCCATGTAGAAATGGGAAATACACAGGAAATTTGTATTCTGTATGTTGCTGTACTAACCTTGAACTTTCTGATTGCTGATAAGCAAAGACAGCTGCTGAGAGACATGGGATTGAAAGAGGAACTGCTGAAATAAACCAGCCTAGACATTTCAAGAATGCCTTAATCTTAAAATTGAACTAAAAAAAAATGTATTGCTTGGGGAGAGGTTTTTCTTTTATTTCCACAGGAAATGAGAGACCGTGGCTTCCTTAAGGGTTGACATGAATCAGGTTTGATCATGGGAGACCTCCTGAAACTTGACAGGTGATATCTATCAGCAAAAGTTACTGCTGGTCTTCCCAAGAGTTGACCATTATCTCTATTTTCTCAGGGACTCCTAAAGATGCTTTCGCCCACAGACAACAGGAAACAGTCTCGAGAACATGATGCCCACATTCCCAAGACGATGGGGTGGGTAGTTGTTAGTCATTTTGTAGGTTATGGGCATTTGTTATCATTTAGGGGAATATAGGAGTATAGGAAAAAAAGACAACTATTAATGTCAGATATTTTGCATTGGCATGAACTTTGGATATATTGATACAAATTTAAAGTTATTTTGTTATACTATTTATGTGTTTCTACTCTTGTTTGGGGTATTGTGCTTATGCAGCTCATTTTAAAAGGTAATGTGTAATTAAGAAATGAGGTTAGTAGTTAATCTGTAATAATCAAACTTGTAGTCACATTAGGTATGTTTTCAAGGCTAAAAAGGTATATTCTAGACAGATAGATGATTTTCAAACACTTCAAAGACCTACATAACATGGCATTTAAGATGTTAATAACCTAAGGTTTTTCATGACAGTGAGACATGTCTGCTCCTGGAAGCACCAATTTACTTCAGAGAAGATAATGGGCATCAAAGAAATTCCATATGGAGTTCACTTTCAATGTGGCAAGGTTAGCCATTTGGACAAGGAACTGCTCTTTCCTTGACTGCTGACAGTATGCTGTACAGACTGGACAATGGTACACAGGAAAAAGACTGTTGAACTGTGCCAAGACAAGGCAGGACAGTCCTGTGAGACTCCTGCTTCACAGAAGAGTCTGCCAGACATTCTGCAGGACACAGAAGGAAGCGAATGATGAACTTTGCCAATAAAAGGTGGGACAGTCCTTCAAATTTCCTACTTCACTGAAAAGTCTTCCAGATATTCTAGGCCTGTAGGCCAAAGATGGATATTCCAGTGTTGCAGAGGAACTTTGGGTGACTCTTGTGGCAGCCAGATGTTTCTGTTGTTAGGTAATATTGCATCCTACTGGGGTCTTTGATAGAGTTAAAGACCAAATAGTTATAGGTGTCCTTAGCTATGATAGAAAATAGATCAGGTATAAAACTTTAGAATCACTAAGATTAGATAGACAATGGAGTGTTTTCTCTGAATTTGCTAAATACAAATGCTGAATACTGTAATATATATATATATATATATATATATAAATGCATTAACACAAGTATGGAATTGCAGTGTGTGTAAGTCAGCTAAAGATGATATTTATTTATTTATTTATTTGTTTGTTTGTTTGTTTATTTATTTTTGGTTTTTCAAGACAGGGTTTCTCTGTGTAGCTTTGTGCCTTTCCTGGAACTCGCTTGGGAGACCAGGCTGGCCTCAAACTCACAGAGATCCGCCTGCCTCTGCCTCCTGAGTGCTGGGATTAAAGGCGTGCACCACCACTGCCCAGCTAAAGATATTTTTTGTTTTATGTTTGAGCAGGTAAAAGGCATCTGTCAACTTTATAAGTCTGGAATGCATAATCAAACTGTAATATAAATCTCTATTCATCCATATAAAAGGATGGCATGTAGCAATAAGACATGAGGACTCAGTAGCCAACAAGATGTATCATGTCTCATCCAGTCTCAGAGCTGTCCCCATAGCAGAGGGATCAGCATACATGTCACCTGTCCTGTAATCCTGTAAAATTTCTTTCTTCATGTCTGTAGCCTTTAGCATGAATCTTAAAAGGTCTTATTAATTAAAAAAAAACTCAGGAGCCGGATATTGGGGTGAATGTTGAATGATCAGAGAAACAGAACAAGCCACATCCAACCTCACCTCGCCAATTCCTCAGCTGATCTTGTTTCCTCAAACTGGAAGCCTCTGAGTCCTCATCTGGAATGAATCTCAGCTGAACTGCTGCTAAAAGCCTAAAAGCTTAACAAACTTAGCTCCTGGTCCTCACATCTTATATACCTTTCTGCTTCCTGCCATCACTTCCTGGGATTAAAGGCGTGTGTCACCATGCCTGGATGTTTCCAGTGTGGCTTTGAACTCACAGAGATCCAGACAGATCTCTGCCTCCTGAATGCTAGAATTAAAGGCGTGTGCTACCACTGCCTAAACCTATGTTTAATATAGTAGCTGTTTTGTTCTCTGACCCCTAGATAAGTTTATTGGGGTACACAATATATCAACCACAGTAGCCAAGATTTTCAGGAGGTCTCCCCCAACCAAATCTGATCTTCATTAATTTTGAAGAGAACCATAACTTTTTGTTTCCTAGGGAAACAAAGGTATAACCTCTTCCCCAACACAACATATTTTCTGATTTCCATTTTGAAGTTAAGACATTCTTTTTTTTTGTTGTTTTGTTTTGTTTTTTCGAGACAGGGTTTCTCTGTGTAGCTTTGCACCCTTCCTGGAACTCACTTGGTAGCCCAGGCTGGCCTCGAACTCACAGAGATCCACCTGCCTCTGCCTCCCGAGTGCTGGGATTAAAGGCATGCACCACCACCGCCTGGCAAGACATTCTTAAAATACATAGACTGGTTTAATTCAGTGGTTTTCATAATCCAATGTCTCTCGGCAGCTATTGATTTTGTACATTAGCATTTAAAAAATTCAAAGTCAACAAAGCACCATACAGGATCCAGTCTCCCTATGTATTTCCCATCTTTACATAGTTTATTTTTTTTAACTCTTTAAAGACTTTATTATTTTTAAACTTTATTTTTCTATGACTGTCTAGATCCTTTTTTTTCTTTCTTTCTTCAGCATCTAAGCACATTTGGTTTTCTTGGTCTGGACCTTTATTTCGAGACTGCAGTCTTCTCTGACCACATGAGCCAAACTTTAAACTGCTAAGCAGTGGCTAGATCCTCTGCCACGTGGCTCCAATTAGCACATGGCCTGGCAGCTAGCTCCACCCGCTTTTGGGTCAGGGGAGCAGAGCCTCACACCTGCAGGCCCCAGCCTGGAGCCAATTATCTGCTTCTACCTAGTTTCCCCCCCACCGCACTGAGTAGCACAATGCTGCTCATAAAGCCCATTCCAGTGTTTGGTAGCAGAGCCACACCTCTGTAGGCTGCAAGCATTGAGCCTCAGAACTTTTTCTTTTTTTTAGCTTTCTCAGGCCTTATGCGGATTTACACGCTTTGTGTTAGGCACCATATGTAATCAGACTTTTCTTTGGGCTGCCAAGCCCAAATAATGACACCGAGACTTATTATTAATTATGAAAGCTCGGTCTTAGCTTAGGCTTGTCCCACTAGTTCTTATAACTTAAATTAACCCATACTTTTATTAATCTCTGTTCTACCATGTGGCTTTTACCTCTCTCCCATTTTGTGTGTCTGACTTGTTCTGCTTCTTGATGGCATCTCCTATTTCCTCTCTCTCTGCTGGCAAGTCCCGCCTCTCTCTCCTGCCTAGCTATTGGCCATTCAGCTCTTTATTAAACCAATCACAACACTCTGTCTCCACACAGTGTACAAATATTCCAGAACACTCTCTAATTCATCATCTGTTGAGGGGTTGTCCTCATATTCATGTGGAGGACCCCATTCTCAAGGGAGACATTTCACGCCACGCCACCCTAGAACTCCCACTAAAGATGATTCATCCTTAGACAGCTCATCCTCAGTTGTATGTCTTATTGCCAGGCCCATATAGAACTACAGTAAGGAGATATGGTACCTGCTTTAAAATTGCCTCCAAGGATGCTGCGCTGCATGGGTTGTGTGTCTCACCAAAGCAGCCAAGCAACTGCTCCTTCCCAACTCATCTGTGGTTCTCTTGGTCCCCATCTGTGTTGCATGACATTTGCCCAGGGAAACTTGAACAAACGCTTGTCACTCCAATTAGGGCACCAACAAATAACCAACGAAATTATTCCAGCCAGGCTGGGTGGTGGTGGTGCACGCCTTTAAGTCCAGCACTCGGGAGGCAGAGGCAGGTGGATCTCTGTGAGTTCGAGGGCAGCCTGGGCTACAGAGTGAGTTCCAGGACAGGCTCCAAAGCTACACAGAGAAATCCTGTCTTGGAAAAAAAAAAATCCAGCCTAGCTTTCAAACGAAGTCAAAGACCCAGTTAACCCCAGGCATGAGGTCCATGAGTAAAGACAGCCAACCAGGAAGACAGAGCTGGACCCTGCCACTGCCTGGGGCCCGTGCCACTCAACACTGACTCCCAGGCTAAGGAAGAAAGACAGGCTACAGGCACATGGCAATAGTGTGGGGCTTGGGAGTGGCAGCACTCTTTAGAAGGGTCTGGAATCCCAAAACCCTGGCCGAAGGATGAGACTGGCAGGCAGCTGCAGGGGTCAGCTAGGGCTGTCCTGTCCTGCAGGCACTCCAAAGCCTCTTGGTCCTCTTCAGGCCCTGAAGAGAGGCCTGCCCTAGGAAGAAGTTGGGAAGGAGGGACAGAGGAGAGGCACTGACCCTGCCCTCTTGGGCCCATTTTTGTGGCCTTTTTCCTAGCCACACCCTGACCCCAGATCTTTGAACAGAGACAGAAACAGTGGTCTCCTCTGGGCAGAACAAGGGACCAGGCTGTCTAGTCACTTTATGACCTGACACAAGTTTTAGCACCTTGTAGATGGTGACCAGGGTCCCTGAAGAGAATCACAGCCCTGAGACCACATGGACACCATAAAGGGCACAACAGCTCTCTTAAACCAAGGACTGACTTCTTTCCAAGGCTTGCATAAGGGTTCTTGGAAGTGTGAGAGGGATTTCAGTTTTGACATTTAAAACAAAACAAAATGACAACAAAAAAAATTGGTTCAGACGCTGGGTCCCTCACTGTGCCCTTAAGCAAGTCACTCCCCCCTCGAATCTTACTCCACAGGCACAAAATCAGAGTGACATGGTGTGCCACTCCCCCAGGTCAGAGGGCACAGAGAGAGGCAATCAGTGGGTGATGCTTGGACACTGCCCCCTCTGCCATCCGTCTCTGCGTGGCTTCAATTGCTCTTCACCTTCCCGACGTCCACCTGTGTCATTAACTGCCTGCCTGTGACCCCATGTAGGACTTCTCTCTCCGGGATTCATAACCTCGGCGGGACTTCAAATTTCCTGTCTTGAATGCAAATTTTCATATTGTGATAAACTAAGACCCAAGGTCAAAACCAAAGATGAGTCCCAGCTATGCTGTGCGGACCCCAGCCCGGGACTCACCCCAGCTCTACAGCCTTAAGCCTGACCCTTCCTCTCTCTGGGCCTCGGTTGCCCACCAGAACCCCACAGGCTGAGCGGACTATTTACTGAGGACCCTCCCTGTCTTATGGTGTGCCATTCCTGAGGTAATGAGCGTCAGGTTGATGGGCTTGCAGCTCTGGTCACCTCAGAAGCCACCAGAGGGAGTCATCTAGGAAATCAAATGGAGAAGTCCCTTTGCTCAGGGCAGGTCATGCTTATCAGCTTTGCCCTTGATCCCTCACAGAACACCTAGCGTGGTGTTTTGTTCACTCCAGGTCACCACACACCGGTAAGATGTCCTCTTTCAAAGGAAGCCTTCCTGACAGCCAGCACAATAACCTCCCCGCTCCATCCCCCTCTACCATGCACAGGCTCAGCATTAACTGAGGCCACTCTACAGTGTGGGAACTCCTCGATGGCAGTGTGTGAGTCTGACCCATTTCTGTGTCCAGCCTGAGCCTGGCACACATTGGCAGAGTAAACATTGATCGAAAGCCAATGGAGAGGACTCAATGGGAAAAGTGCTTGCCATACAGGTGTGAGCTAGACTGGCCGATCAGCAAGCTCTGAGTTCAAACGAGAGATCCTCCCTCAATATATATAAGGTGTTGAGTAATCAATAAAGACTTGATAATGTCATGGCTTCCACATGTATTTGCACACATGTGCACCCACATACAAGCAATCATGCATATACATACCCATATATCTCACATGCACATATATAAGCAAAAAAAAAAAAAACTCTTGAGAATATCAATGACTGCTAAGCCACCATCTAAGGCAAATGACAGCCCAGAGGCCTTGCTCTGTATTAAGGAGAGCTGATCCCCAATGGGGCAGCCACTGGATGACTAATGAGCACTGACTCCGATCGCCCCATCCATCACCCCGCTGCAATCCCTTTCCTTAACGAACATTAGGGAGCAAATGTATCATCGGTGACTGGAGACCCAATAAAGCAGGCACCTGGAGAAATTTAGTACCCAACTCGTAAAGGCCTTAAAAGCATTTTTCAATTATGAATGGCCTGGGGGGAGTCATTCAGTCCTCGCCGGGGGAAGGATAAAGATGGAAAATAATAGCATATCAATATTGCTTCGACTTAGCAGGATTAATCTGGGAGAGTTAAGGTCCTTGCTTGTCCCTGTTGCCTACATGCTCAGGTGCACTGGGAAAAACTCTGCCAAGGTGACCTTCACCAGGACACCTGTGGACAAGACCACTTCCCAGAGTGTGAGAACCTCCAACGCCTTGGCCCTCCCTGTATGTCCCCTGGGTCCTCACCCTAGACCGCTCCCTGGCTCTGAGCCATCCTCCCCACTATGAGGCCTCCAAGGGCCAGCCTTCTCCTGCCACTCTGCTCACTAAGATTAGGGTTTAAAGGGTCTTTATCGATGACCACTCAATCTACATGTGTTAGGTCGTAGTGCTAGACCCGCCCTTCAGAGCACTTGGGAAAGCTGGGTTTCTGTACTGTACAATATGCTTCTATCCTATTTCCACAATTTCTTGTGAATTCTGAACTATTCTGAAAGAAGATCTCATAATAGGAAATATGACAATGGATCAGTGTGGTGTTCCTGTGCTCCTTCAGGCCAGGGACTAAGCCACACCAAGTGAAGAACATGGTGAGTGGTGGTGGCCCCCGGCCTCTCCTCCCCACCTGCTGGTGGCATGTGGAAGGGAGGAGTGCTGTTACATTTTTAAAAGCTGGGTGTAGTGAGTGGTGGCACACACCTTTAGTCCCAGCACTCAGGAGGCAGAGGCAGGCAGATCTCTGTGAGTTCAAGGCCTGCCTAGTCTACAAAGTGGGTTCCAGGACAGACAGGGCTACACAGAGAAACCCTGTCTTAAAACTACCCCCACCAAGAAAAAGAAAATATGAGAAATGAGTTTAAAACCTTTAGGAAGCCTCCCAGTGTGATAGGTGGAATGAAGTCATCACCACCTCCAAAGAGGCTCATAACCTAATCCCCAGAACCTATGAACATGGAAAGGGATGAAGACTGTGGGGGGAAGGGCAGGGAGAGGGACTAAGGTCGCTCATCCGATAACCCTGAGACATGGGGAGCATCCTGGATCACATGGATGGACCCAGATTAGTTCTAGATCTTTTTGGTAGAAGAGGAAGTTATGACAGACAGACAGACAGACGGACGGACAGACAGCTGAAGATCCTGCACAGCTGGCTTTGAAGATGGAGGAGGAGTCATGAGTCAATGGGTGTGTGAAGTTTCTAGAAATTCAACAAGGCAAGGAACCATTCTTCCCCACAGCTTCCAACAGGAACATAGCACCACCCACGCTTTGATTTTAGCCCAGTGAGGTCCAAAGAGATCTCTGTCTCTATAAGATGCACAGACAGATAGGCAGACAGACAGACAGATGCCTATGGCTGTCAGCTAAGTGCTGTGTCCCAAGGCATCACAAACTGTGGGAAGTCCACAATATCCCAAGGCAGCAGCCCCAACAGGGACCAAGTGTTCAGACACATGAGTCCGTAGGGGACATTTTATATTCAAATGGCAGCAATCATTGTAATTATGAGATTAGCAAGCTACCTACTGCATTAACGAGGCACCTGAATAATTACTGTAATTATTGCTGATTAAACTGTACATGTATGTTTATAAATTCCTCTGAGTGGGTAGTAAAGTTCGTAGAAAAAAATAAATGTTCCTCCACTGACTTAGTTTGCTTTCCATTGATATGATAAAGACCATGACCAAAAGCAACTTGGGGAACTGTATCAAAGCAACTTGTATGCTGTATCACCTTACAGCATACGCCATGGAGGGAAGTCGGGATAAGAACCCAGAGGCAGGAACGGAAGCAGAAGCCATGGAGGAAGACTGCTTTCTGACTTGCTCCCACAGTTTTCTCAAGTTTGTTTTCTTATACACCCTGGGACTACCTGCCCAGAGATGGCAGTGCCCCAGGGGGACATGAATCATTAATTACGAAAATACTCCACAGTTGAGTTTTCCTCTTCTCTGATAACTGGCTTTGTTGTTAAGTTGACAAAAAACTAAACATCACTTCCGTTGTCCGAGCTTTGAGGAACCCAGTTGACCCTTCGACCTTACTGTGAGCAAGGCAGGGCAGGACAGTGTTCTCTACCTTCAGGTTATAAATGGAAAACTGGAGCTCCAAGGGACTCAGAGGCCTCACTGACTCAAAGCAACAGCACAAGAAAGCAAAAAGAGGAATCTTATCCTTATCCTGGTTTTTGAACAAAAAAAAAAAAAAGGAGTCAAAAACTTCAGTTCATGAACCAAAAAATTTAAGATTTATTTAATTTTTAATTTGTTTGTATGTACGTGTGTGTGTGTGTGTGTGTGTGCACGCACTGTGGACATGAGCAAGGGAGTGCAGTACCTTTGGAGTCCAGAAGAGAGTGTCAGGTCCCCTGGAGCTGGAGTTACAGGCAGTTGAGATGGGTGATGGGAACCAAACTCAGGTCCTCTGCAGGAGCAGCAAGCACTCCTCACTCCTGCACCATCTCTCCAGGCCCCATGGAAATTTTTTGAAAAGTATTTAAGAAGCAAGAGCAAGGTCCTTCATCCCTTGGAGTCTGCAATGATTCCCGGATGGTTTGGATGCTGATGCTTAGAGTCAGGTGAGGATGCAGCTGGGAAGACTCAGAAGCAGTGAGGAGAGTACAGACACTGTGGTTCCTAAGAAAGGTAGACCCTTCCCTAGGGAGTGTTAGAGGACAAACCCAGAACACCAGACAACTTCCTAGGAGCTGGAGAAGAGGGAGAAGTCTGCCAGTCCCACTTCCGGATGGTACCCAAGGAGGCAGGTGCAAGTGGCTGGGAAGCGTGGGGCATGCAGGAGAATGGGTGGCTTCAGTGAGCTTCCTGAAGGTGATTCAGTGTGGAAGAGACGGATTGAAAATAATATTTAAAATCTAAAGAGAGAGAGATGTGGTAGTATTGTATTCCCCAAAATATTGTGTACCCTAATAAACTTATCTGGGGTCAGAGAACAGAACAGCCACAATATTAATCAGAGGTTAGGCAGTGGTAGCACACGCCTTTAATCCTAGCATTCCAGAGGCAGAAATCCATGTGTTCAAGGATACAGTCAGGCATGGTGACACACGCCTTTAATCCCAGAAAGCCAGCCTTTAATCCCAGGGAGTGGTGGTAGAGAGCAGAAAGGTATATAAGGCGTGAAGAAACTCGAGGCATTTTGGCCTGGTTAGGCATTTGGCCTGGGTAGGTATTTAGCCTGGTTAAGCATTTGGCCTGGTTAAACTTTCAGGCTTCTAGCAGCAGCTGAGAGTCATTTGGATATGAGGACACAGAGGCTTCCAGTCTGAGGAAGTAAGACCAGCTGAGGATCCGGCGAGGTGAGATAGCTGTGGCTTGTTCTATTTCTCTGACCTTCCAGTTTTTACCCCAATACCTGGCTCAGGTTTGATTTTATTAAGAACTTTTAAGATTCATGCTACAGAGAGACATCACTACAGATACCATAGACATTAAAAATATTTTAAAATTAATAAGCTGATAATGTATAAAGTTTTACATTAATAAAATTTGATCATTTAGATGAACTGGAAAAAGTTTTAAACTCATCTATTATGCTGATAAAGAAATAAAAAATATAGATAGTTCTATATATATTGAAGAAAGAAAGCATACCTGTCTCAGTGAGGTTTTACTGTCAACTTGACACAGTCTTGAGTCACCTGGGAAGAGGGAGCTTCAACTGAAGAATTAATTGCATTGATCAGACTGGCCTGTGGCCTTGTCTGCAGGAGATTACATGGGTTGGTGATTCATGTGGGAGGGCCCACTACGGGTGGCACCATCCCTAAGCAGACAACCCTACACTGTAGGAGAAAGCTAACTGCGTGTCAGCCAGGGAGCGAGCCAGTAAGCGGCACTCCTCCACATACTGTTCTTATTTCTTTACGGTTAAAACCACCGTCAGTCACTGACTGTTGCTTTCACATGACTCACTCTTACCTCCTGCGTCTGTCACAAAGATTACGCCAGATAGGGTCTTCAGACTGCTCAGCATGGTCTCTGGTTTATAGTAGCAGTTCAGTAAATGATGAGTTGCGTTGTTAGCCCAGAGTACACACAAACCTCCAGTACCCTGGCATTAGCTGTGCCTATACATCAAGTTCTCCTCCCTAACCACAGGTGATTTTTGGAGGAGAGATGGCAGGCTCCCTTACACAAGCATGGAGTCTCCCTCCCCAACAGGATCCAGGTCACTCTCTTCCTGCCTCCTCTGGAGTAGTTCATCCTCTTAGAATAAAAAAAGCCACCAATCTAAAAAGACAACTTGAGTCCAGATGGCTCAGGCCAGCCAGCCTCACCATTAGAGGTGTGTCTTTCAGCGAGGCAGAGAAAGGCCAGAGAGTCAGGAGATCAAGGACAAGCCCTATAGTCCCTGAGGATTTGACACAGACGTAATCCTGGCCAAGATGATGCAGACCCAGTGTGCTCTTCACAAAGATGCCTTGAGGAGAGCAACATCTGCACCCCCACCTGTTAGTTCGCACCAGGGCAACAGCCTGCTTCCGCTGCCGAGGTGACTAGGTCATCACCTGCCACCAGGTACCTCTCCACGGTCAGCTAAGAGACAAGCACACCCTTTACAAGTGCCAGTGTGTCACAGTCCCCTCTCATCCTGCTTCTTCCTCCTCTTGTCTCTTCCCTGTTCTGTCTGTCTGTCTGCCTCTCTCATGTCCCCACTCCTAGACAGCCTTTTGCTCTTTCACTCTCCCCCTCCCCCAACAAACCTCTCGCACTAACTCTGAGGCACGTGGCGTGTTTGCTTAGCGGCACACCTTGGCAGGGTCCGTATGAAAGGTACCCACTTTGCCTTTTTTTGAAAAATCATTACAGTACCTCTCGACTAACTAGTAAGATGGCCTCTGTGCTCACAGAAACGTAGATTTCTCTCTATTGGTTGCTGGTCAGCTGTGGCTCTCATCTATCCATCTTTATTCTACAGACAGCTGGACGCAGCAGCCTCCGTTTAGAACAAGAGGAGACAGAGATGCCTCAACGCCGAGGAAAACATATGCAGAAGTGACATTTGCTGAAGGGCCCATCTGGCTGGCGCTGTGGTCTGCATCCTGCTCACGGGAGCCTGGATGCTCATTGTGTGGAACCATGACCTCTGATGTACCAAGGAGGAAACTAAGCAGATTCTCCTACTGCGGCATGCAGCTTCCAGCTGGAAGACATGGGGTCTTTGAACCTGGTTCAGAGCAAGACCTGGGCAGGTCTTCTGTGTCCCTGATGGTTTCAGAACAGACTGACACCTTGCTACACAGAATAACAACCTCTAAGGAGGCCCATCCCTTAACTCTGGAAAATGTGCACAAATGACTTGCATATTCTGGTACTTTACGTATTCATATACTTGCGTATTTACAGATGTTACTGTTTACAAAGGACTTTGTTGGTGCCTCTCAGTTAAGTCTACAGAAACGGGACAGGAATGGTCCCTTATCCCTGGTGACACACTGGGCTTCTCCGGATAAGGAAGGCAGAAGGGACAGACTCAGGCAGTGGGAAGTGGGATGCTCAAGCTGGTGGATTCAGGATGGGACTGCTCAAGTCGTGAGCCTAGGAGGGCAGTGGCTTTGAGAAGCTAGGAAAGCAAGGGCACACACACACACACACACACACACACACACACACACACACCCCTCCAGGAATAACACAGCTCAATCCACATTTTTATTTTAGCCCAGGGAGACCTGTGACTTACTGGCTGTTAGGACAACAAATGCCTGTGGCTTTAATGGGCCACACCAGCAGAGGTCAGTGCAAGAGTCCCATCACATGGGGCCACGTCCCCTGCAGTGGGCAGTGGGCAGTGTAGCCTGCAGAGGACTACAGGATGAGTGAACGGGAGCAAGAAGATCCATGGTCCATCCTGGGAGGAGAGGGGCTCATGACAGCCTGCCGGAAGGAGGGTTTGGGGGACTTGAGTTGGGTGAGGTGGGGTCCCCAGTCTAGGCTTCTGCTCTTATTTCACACATGCAAATATCAGAGTGAAGGTGGGAAGGACCTGAGCAAGCTGGTGGGTCACCCACACTCCTGCTGGGTCTCCAGTTCACACCACCTGCCAGCCTAGCCGTGAGGGTGGTAGGGACACCCCTTCTTTGTGGGTCTGTCAGAGACCCTGACTGGGGGCCCTGGGGGTGTGAGCAGGTGGGGATGGAGTGGATCCTAGCTCAGGGGCTCTCAGTCTGGGTTAGAATGTGACCCGACAGGTCTGGACGACTCTCAGAGCCCCAGTGTCCCCATCAAGGCCCTCCAATCTACTTTCCCTAGGCTCTAACAGCAGAAATGAAGAGGCCTGATGGGTCAGAAGCAGTTCTGTGACCCCACTCACAGAACCTGACCTGACCTGGGTCCTTGACCATCTCCTGACTCCCTCCCACTCCCTGCCCTTCCTGCCTCTGCTCAGCAGACTGCTATCCCCCCTTTGTTAACTGCTCCCCAAACTCCAGCTCCCACACCATGTAGCTTGGCCTAGATTCTCTCCTAAGCCCACAGAAACCACCACATACCTCCAAACTGAAACATCTTGGTTTCCTTAACTATACAGACTGACCAGCTCCCTAAACCATTCTAATCCCACACAAGGAAGTTAATTTTAAAAAGAAAAAAAAAAAAAAAAAAAAAGACTTCAGTGCACAGAGAGGGTCCACAATTGCCTAATGGTCACACAGCAAAGTCACAGAACCCTCATGTTTCCCATTTATACCTGGAACCCCTCCCCAGCATTTCTACTGCTGCCTGGCAACTTCCTCCAGCAGCCTGAAGGACAGGGAGAGCAGCCAGGCCCAGAGAGTCATGTCCAAGACCACAGTGATGCTATTCTTTCCTCGAGTGAGCCCCACCCATCCAGTGCCAGATTTAGCCATTTAATGCAGCTCAGCCTGCCCCCCCCTCCCCCTCTGAGACTAGCCCCTGCTTTGAATGCCTGCCCAGAGACACTCAGCTTAAAACACCGGGAAACAGAACAGAAAAGAGGGGGTGGGGGGGGGGGAGAAAGAAAAAAAAAAAAACATCGACCACATTTAATGGAGCCGTCAGCGGGTGGGTCTGACCCGTCCATTATGCGGCCCTGCCCGCCTGGGGAGCCCAAGCGGCCTGACCACAACATTAGACGACATCAACCCACAGGCCAGGCTGGGAAGGAGCCGCCCTCAGCCTGAGCCTGGGGGCTGGCCACGACTCCTCAAGGCTCAAGTCCTTGGGGATTCTCCATGCCACAGGCCGCGGGGCCGCAGGCCACACCGGATATGGCTCCCCCTTCCACACTCAGGACCCCACTCAAGGACAGGCCCTGGGTGTGTTTCCAAGGTCTGTCCACCTGAGCACTATGGCATCTGAGGAGAACGTGAGACTCTGCCAATGCCTGGCAACTACCATTTTTGCTTCTTTGAGCTGCTTAAAAATCGCCCTCCCTGACGTCCAAGGCCAGAGAGAGCACAGTCACCCAAAATGTGCTCCCAGGACTCACGAGACGTCACGGCAAACAAGGAGAGAGAGAACTGGGGAGTGGGGGAAGAGAATGTCCGCCTGATCTCACCCCTCTCGAGAGTCACAGGCCAGTCAACGCTCTGAGAAGCCCAGCTGGGGTCTCTTCCGTTCATTTCCAGACTTATCTGATGACAAAATTTCCCCCGTTTCTGTCCAACACCGACGAAGGGTAGCCTAGGGGATGCTCCTTGGGAAGTGGTGCTTTTGGGTGGAGTTCAGTCCCTTCCCCTTCCCACCTGTGATCACAGGCTCGGTTATGACGGCGGCAGATGCCCATGAAGAGGGGGGTGGAGACTCAGGCTTTAATGACGAACTGTCTGAGGATCATAGAGACAGACCGACACAAAGTCACAGGAGGGATAGATTTACACCCCCCCACCCCCCCCCCCCCCCCGCAGAGAGCAGCAAGACCCTGTGTTCCCACCCCACTCAAAGGAGGAAGGATTCAGCCATGGAAGTTGTGACTCCCTTTTCCAGTCTTGCTTGGAAGCAAGGACATAGGACCCATGTCCCTGGGAATTGCTTCTGTGAGCTCATGGAACAGCCCAGGTCCCAGTGGAGACTCTGAACCAAATGCTTAGGAATCTGGCTTCGGCATCCACCCTTCCCTATGGCCACTCTAGGGCCTTGGAAAGACTTCACCCTCCCTATGCTGGTGGACACAAGGCTGACCCCCAGGGCACCTCTGCAGGGGTTCTGGCCTTGGTGACAAGTGTTCCAAGATCCTACCAGCTAAGCTTTGCTGAGCACATGCTCTAGGCTGGCCTGTGCAGGTGCTGGAGCTTCAGTTTACCCCCATCCCATTTGGCCCTGCTTGCCCTGATGATGCTGGTCAGCTCTGTAGCAGCAATCTCTCAGGCATGGGGGCCCTCAGTTCCTGGGGCACTTTCCCAGCCACCGGCCTCCACTGTGGCTCCCTCCACTGAGCCTACATGGGTCTGAGACCATGGCTGCTTGACTCAGTAGAGGCCACAACTTCCATTGGACTTACTGGAGACATCCTCACAGACCCAGACACTCGGCTCATAATGCCTAGTACAGCCTCCACTTCAGCCTCCGGGGATGTCCCCCATGGACTCAGATACTATGCACCAAGAAAGTTCAGGTCACAGAGAGTCACCAGGTCACACAGGTCCAGCTGAGGTCCCTGCAGACACTAGCCTTGGTCAACATAAAAATCGGGGAAGCCAGCTGCAGTCTGACCACAGCCATGAGAGAAAACTGGGCCAGGACTGCTGGGCACTCAGGGCAGACGGCAGAGGATTGACGTGTGTCCCAAGTCTCTGAGTGTGGACGGCACTTCATGTAGTAGTGGGTAGCCAGGTGTCTTAGTTAGGGTTACTATTGCTGTGATAAAACGCCAAAAGCAGCCTCAGGAAGGCAGGATTTGTGTGGCTTGCACTTCCAGATCACTGTATGTCATCAAAGCAAGTCAGGACAGGGACTCAAGTGGCAGGAGCTGATGACGCAGGGCCATGGAGGACTGCTGCTTACTGGCTTGCTCAGGCTGCAGGCTGCTTTCTTATAGAACCCAGGACTCGGCCCAGGAGTGGCCCCACCCACAAGGGGCCGGGCCCTCCCCCATCAATCACTAATTATGAAAATGCCCTGCAGGCTTGCCTGCAGCCTGGTCTTACGGCAGCACCCTCTCAATCAAGGCTCCCTCCTCCGATGACTGCAGCTTCTGTCAAGCTGATCTAGAACTAGCCAGCACACCAGGTCATGTGACAAAGTGGCTTTGCAATCAGCCTTGGCTTGGGGTGGGTAACCTGCCCTACCCTGGAGCAAGGGATGTACCCTGTTCTCTGTCCTGTGACAGGATCCAAGTCACGTGACAGTGTCTGTACCCCATGACCAGGTCCTATGACAGCATCTCTTCCCATGATGTTATCTGAGTCCTATGACAACATCTGTCCCTATAGGGTCTGGGGAGGTGTGGGTACCCATAACTCCAGCTAAGCCTCATCTCCTGCAGACCCAGGAGGGCTTCAGCTCCCGAGGCTGGCCGTATTGGCTGCTGGCTTAGAACGTCATATGTGAATTCTACTGGAAAACTGGATCTGGGGTGTGTGTGAATTCTCTGAATAACTTCCCAGACAGCTCTGTAAATCAAAAACTGTCCCCAAACAAACATCTGGGCTGCATAGTCATGGTGAAGAGACCATGTGCTTCCTCCCCAGGCCACTGCCTCTCTCCTGGCAGCTAAGGGAGTCCATGGTGAGGGCTCAGACTTCAGCCTTAACCTGTCTATGTCTGCTGCAGCTCCGTCTCCAGGGTCAGCTTTTTTCTTCTCCCTAAGTCTCAGATTCCTCATCGTACGTAGGATAGAGACACAGTGTCCTTCGGGGACTTTGGATACTATGGTCACTGGCTGTTTTACTCACAGGGCTGGGAATCCAAACCAGTGTCTCCATGATGGAGGTCTACCTTGTATCTTTTGAACTTCATCAGTCTACATGGTCTCCACAGGGACGACAGGCCAAGGACCATGAAGAAGACAGTCCTGATCTCTGGGTCCCTAGAGTTGATCACCCCCGCCCTTGGAGGGAGCCCTGTTCAGGGGCCCTGAAGCTTTCCTCACCCCTACAGCACCTTCATCACAGTCCCTCAACAGCCATACCATCCCTTCTGCCTGGCCCCAGGGCACTTCTGCCTGCGACCACCCCACTAGCTCCCAAGGCTGAGCTACAAGGATGAGCAAGATACCCCAGCACCCTGTGGGCTCCAGCAAGGAAGCAGATGGGACTGGAGGGAAGGGAAGGGGCCACTCAAGGGACAGGTACAGGGCTTGAAGACACCGGGAAACTGTGACTTCTTCCTCACCTAAAGCTTCTGGGGCACAGGAGGGATGGGGCCTGGCCCACGGCCTCACGGTGGGCAAGGGCTAGTTCTCAGGCTCGACAGCGTTTGGTGTGGAAGGTAGAGAGGCCACCCAGGACCCAAGACCTGGAGCTCAGGACACAGCTTGTGTGCATTGTTGTGTGAAGTCACACGCACCACTGCTCCGGGTCCCTCACCTCGTAAGTGCCACTCCAGGAGTTCAGCATACATATATTCTCCCCATTCTCGACTGACATCTGGAAATACACCGTGGCCCTTGGGCAGGCCTAGAGCCAGCAGCCTTGGCTAATCATGATGTCTTCAGACCAGCCACATGGAAGCTTGGGCAGGTGACCAGCCTTCTGGGCCACCGTGTCCTCATCAATGAAAGGGGACAGGGAGACGGCAGCGGCCTCCTGGACTGTGTGAGGCGCAGAGTCTATGCTTAGGAAGGTCAATGCTGTGCCTGCCCTCAGCTCATCCCAGCTATTCCCACCCTCATCTCCCCCCTGTACCAGGTCAGCACCACGGGGAGGATACACATCCATTCGGTTCACTCCACCAGGACGGGGAAGAAGGAGAAGGAGACAAGGAGCGGGGAAGAGGAGGAGGGGTGGGGTCTGTGTCTGCCTCCGGCTCCTGCTCTTCACCAGAAGCAACTTAGAGTTCAGGGTGTGGGCGGTGCTTTCTCTGTTCCCGGCTGCTTCCCAAGTCAAGGGCACCATATTATGTCACATTTGCAGGCCAGGACACACACTACCTTTTCCGGCACTCATTTATTGAGCTCCTATTATATGCAAGTCCTGCACCAGACATTAAGGAGCACTCAGAAAACAGACTAAAGGCTGCTGGGAGTCAGATGGGAAAATGGACGGGTCACATGGTCCAGGGAAGCTGAGCTTAACTTCGTGGTCACAGGGTGACCACAGGTCAGCTCAGCCTCCCAGAGCTGGTGTTGGTAACACAAAGATATGGACAATTTTTGGAGGTAACACACACAGTCCCTGTGTTCCTTCAGGCTCAGACTCCTTGACCAGAGTAGATGAGGGTCTGAGAAGGGCATGGGTACCAGCCTCCTAGTGAGGGAGACAGTAAGTCGCTGGCAGGTGGTGGACAGAAAAGCATCTCAGAGCCAGTTAGAGACAGCACAGGCTGGGAGGAACTGCTGTAAGGAGGGCCTCTGTGGGAAAAAAGGATGTGGGACCTGGTGGGTGTCTGAGGGGTGGGGCCCCAAGCAGAGGGCACTTACAAGGTCAAAGGCCGGCAGGCCATGCGCATCCCTGAGGCTCAGTGAGTATGGAGAACCGGCCTGAGATGAGGAGGGGAAGCGGGCCATGCACACAGCAATGGGCTTTGTGAGGCAGGAGAAGGCTTGGGGTTTTCTCCTGCCGGAGGCTGGGAGCTGTACAAGGGTTCAGTGAGGAGCAATAACTGGACCCCTTGTAGTGTATGAAGGGGTGTCCTTGGTTGCCAGCTCCCAGCCCCCCCACAACACCAGCCTGCACTCTCCACCCCACCCCACAATGGCCAAAGAGCTCTGAACACGGTGGGGATCGCCGAGGCTGTTGCTCCCCGGCCAGTGAGAGGGTCTGTGGTACCAACCCCCTGCTTCCACAGCTCTGGGCTGGCCTGTTTAGGGCCACAGAGTCCCTTCATCAGCCTGATGAGCCCTGCCCCCTGTGGGCCTCAAGTTCCCTTGATGACACCATCAGCTCTGAACAGCCACAACCCCATTTTCCCTTCTGTCTCTAGGAAGAACTTGACCTCCTCAGCACACCCCGGCCTCGCTGCCCTCCCTGAGCCCCCCTGAAGTATCACCCACTTTGGGTAGCTTACCCCAAAGGAGGGCCGTGGCCTCCTCAAAAGATCCGCACTCCGGGGACCAGCGTGTCCCGGAGGCTCCCAAGTCCAATACCCCCTCCCATCCCTTCATCGGCCACAGCTGCCACCAGGGGGTCGTGGGCTCATCACACTGCGACCCCACGCTCCCTCGTTCAGACGTGACCTTTGATTTCTCGGGTAGAGTGTAAATTACATGTCGCCAGCATAAAATATTAAATCCGATTTATACTTAATTATTGATGCTATTATGTATTCCATAGTAATGGCAGCAGAAATCACAGCCCCATCCATGCCCAGTAAATAGCTTTTCTACATTAGTCCTTGAGGTAAGAAGCCGAGCCGCGTGCCTTCTTCCCCAGATGATTAATGACGATGGGGAAGTTCGTAAATAGTCTTCCAGAAATATTTCTCTGGCCGTACACAGCTCCGAAGGAAGGGGGGGGCGTGCTAATTATCAGGGCGGCTGGGCGGATGCAGCTCCCCACCCGGGAGCAGCGGGCTGAGGCTTGAGAGATGGGGACGGTTTAAGCAAAACCGCGCTGAGTGGCTTTGGGGAGGGCAGCGGAGGACCGCAGCGGTTTGCTGGAGGCTTGAAGTCACATGTAACCTTCCCATGGACACGGGGGTTTGGGTTTTTATTGTAACATTAATAATTCCGGTTTCTTGTAAAATATTCATGGCTCCTGCAGCGGCCTGCACACCCACTCTCAGCCGCTGCTTTTAATTTCCACCTTGCCCCGTGCAGGCCTCGGCCGTCGACCACCCGTGGTTCTCGGGCCGTTTATTAAATGGAGGGAACGGTGGCCATCGGGTGGTCAGGAGCATCGAGCTCCGGGTTTTTCTGCCGCGAGCTGGTCCTGAGCCAGAGAGGCCAGGAGCAGGCAGGGCCGCTGATGGGCGGGCCAAGCCAGTACTTTGAGGACCAGTAGCTTCCCACTAAGTGGACATCGGAGGCAATCATGCAGCCGGACATTGAAAGACAGAGACGGGATAAAAAGAGAAGGGAAAATCATTCAGATGGTGGAAGAGCAGTGTACAGCCCAGGGTGGGTCGGGAGAGCTGAGGGGCTAAATGCTCAGGCTCTGAAGAGGAGGTCCCTGCTCCACTCTGCCTCCAGTAGCTGTGTGACCTTGGCAAGCGACTTTCCCACTCTAGACATTCTCTGGAAAATGGGCTTCGTGGAGGCCTGAGGTAACTGTGAGAGTGGCTGCGGTGGCTGGGTCTGTGCAGCAGGCAGAGCCTGTGGCTGTCAGAGCACGGAAAGGTTTTGTTACCTACGTCCCACCCTTTTGTAGAGCAGATGAGGGATGAAGCAGGAGAGAGAAGTAACAGCTTCAGGTACCTCCTGCTCCTGTGAGTGGAATTCCACTCTTCTAGCCCTGAAATGCAGATTCTTTAAAACCAGAGTCTACATCCTGAAAGCATGACTAAGGGGGTCCCTCCAAAGAGCCCTGTCCCAATGCCGCCCACACCATCCTGAAAAGCCACTGCGGAAAGGATCTGTCTCAGCTCCTGCCAGACCCGATTCATGAGGTAATATAGACACCTTTCCACTCAGGGACAATTTTGGATCTTTCTTGGCCTCTAACACTGTATGGTCCACCAGAGGCCAGGTAGGCGCCTAGGATGTATGCCCTGGACGGAGTCCTGAGCAGGTATCCTCTGTTACACGGCTTTATAAAGGAGGAAACAGACCCAGAGAGGTTAGATGATTTGTTCAGAGTTGCACAGACTGAACAGAATCACAGCACCTTTGGTCTGTGGCTCTCCTTGATGATCCTTCCTGATGCTGCGGCACGTGGAGAATTAGCCCAAGACTTTCCAGCAGTGACCACAAGGCCACACACAGCTGGGTGGCCGAGCAGCCACCTGTCCCAGGCTCTGTGTTTGTTTCCCAGGCTCATCCGTTTCTGGGCCTCTGTGTCAGCCTCTGCGTTGGCCCACAGCCGGAGATGCAAGACTCACAGCACACAGCCCATGCCCAAATCCGACAGGCAAAACTCTGACCCTCATCTCAAATGTCAACACCTCAGCTGGAGGCACCAGGTGGTGTTGTCTAGGGCTAAACGGGCTTCCAGGAGCTCCAGCACTGGTGCCACATGAATGGCCCACCAGCCCCGAAAGCTAAAGGTGGCTCATTGGCACAGCTGGAAACAGTGTGCAGCATCTCAGAAGCCTGTACCACAGCGCCGTGGGCCCTGGATGACTTTCTTTCTCCCCTTGACCCTAAAAGCACACGTAAGCTGTTGTTAGTCACACAGAAGCCTCGGGGCATAAGCAGCAGCAACTGGATGCAGAGACAGTGCTCAGGTGGTGGTTGCTGCACAAGTATGAGGGCAGTTTGACCCCCAGGGCCCCCCCATAAAAAGCTGGGTGTAGACTCAGCTGAGGGGCCTGAAGTCGGTGTGCCAGGCAGGCCTGTGGGGCCTCAGAGTAACCTGGAGTCCAGACCACAGCCTAGAGCAGTCTCAGGGTCCTTGAAGAGGCAAGAATAGGCCTGAGGCCGGCTTCAAGACTTGATGTTAACCTGATGTGTGATCCTGTGCTGGTTATGTCCCCTCTCTGGGCCCCTCCTGGAAGATTCTGATTTTGTAGGTCTGAAAAGGAACAGCTTTTACAACCTGCTGGCTCTGGGGTTTTCTTTGATCAAGACAAATTCAAGACAAGGTATGATTTTATGAAGCCAAATCTAGACCGGGAGCAAGTGGCTGGGTGTGGCAGATGCCGAGACGCTCTGCTGGGAAAGGACCTGGGATTTCAAGGTGATTTGGCTATCATCTGGGGATGGGAAAAGACAGAAGAAATAGATTCCCTCTGACAGAGTCAGAGAGGGCACAGTGGCAATGAAAACCCCTGCTGATGGGTGTGGATGGAGCATTTCACATGGCATCTGGCATTGACTTTGAGACTGAGCACTACTCTGCTGCAAGTGACCTCAGCCCCCAGGAACTGACTTGTAGGTGCATTGTGGGTGGGGAGATCTAAGAGGACCAAGGAGGTGAGGCCCAGGGCAAAGTGACTGTAGAAGAATGCCAGGGATGGGTTAGGGCAAGTGGTGGACAAGGTCACAGGGTAGAATGATGCAGGAGGAGAGACAGCGAATGGCCTTTTCCCCAGAGTATGGATCCCCAGTGGGTCCAAAAGGGGAGGTGAAAAACACTCAGTATATCAGATTGGATTTGATTGCACCTGCAAACTTCAGTAACAGTGGCTTGAAAAAGTGGAAGGTGATTTATGTCAACCTGACACAAGCTAGAGTCATCTGAGAGGAGGGAGCCTCAGTTGAGAAAATGCCTCCATAAGATCTGGCTGTAGCCGGGCAGTGGTGGTGCATGCCTTTAATCCCAGCACTAGGGAGGCAGAGGCAGATCTCTGTGAGTTCGAGGCCAGCCTGGTCCACAGAGCAAGTTCCAGGACAGCCAAAGCTACACAGAGAAACCAGTCTTGAACCCCGCTCCCCGAAAAAAAAATAAGATCTGGCTATAAGCAAGCCTATAGGGCATTTTCTTAATTAGTGATTGATGGGGGAGGCCCAGCCCATTGTGGGTGGTGCCATCCCTCCGCTGGTGGTCCTGGGGTGTTATAAGAAAGCAGGCTGAGCAAGCCATGATGAGCAAGTCAGTAAGCAGCACCCTTCCATGGCCTCTGCATCAGTTCCTGCCTCCAGGTTCCTGCCCTGCTTGAGTTCCTGTCCAGACTTCCTTTGACGATGAACAGTAATATCGAAGTATAAGCCAAACAAACCCTGTCCTCCCTAAGTTGCTTTGGTCATGGTGTTTCATCACAGCAATGAAACCCTAACTGAGACAGGTGTGTCCCCCTTTGGTCAGGAAGCAGGGCCCAAGTGTAGCCTCTGACAGCATCCTGAGTATCCCTGCCATCTTTGGCACATGGCTTCCATCTTCACAATAGGTAGCTTCCAAAATGTTCCAAAATGGCTGCCGATGCTTCCCCTACCAGGTCTGGATTCCAGATGTGAAGACAGGCCATGGATATAATCATATTGTTGACACTGAGCTGCAGGATGGACTTGAAAATGTCTTTTTACAGCTGAGGTTGCAGCTCAGTTGGAAGAGTGTTTGCTTAGCATGCATGAGGCCCTGGGCTGGATCCCAAGCACTATACAAATGCATCGGAAAGCAAGGGACACACATTAATGCATACAGGGCAGGGGCATGCCTATAATTCCAGCACTTCGAAGACAGATGCAGGAGGATCAGAAATGTGGGACCATCTTTTGCTACATAGTGACTCAGTGAGGCCATCATGGACTATATGGAACCTGCTGCAGAAACATACCAAACAAGCAAAAAAAAAAAAAAAATAGAAAAGCAAACAAGTTAGAGTAAGAAAAAAAAATGGGCATCCCCCAACTTCCGCCTAGGAGAAGAGGTCCTGATTCTGCCCTTTGGGACAAAACCTACCCCCATGTTATGTCTTCCACATGACTCCTTCTCCTAACCTCCTCTCCTCCAGGTCAGCTGTCCTGAGTTCTCACCCAGCCCTTAGAATGTGGACGGACAGGAGTTCTGAGTCCCTTGTGCACGCCCCACGGGGCTCACAGTACACCTGCACCCTGGGGTCTCGGCTGAGATTGGAGGAGTAAGGACCCCCAGCTCAGCCACCAGTGAGGGAAGGACTCGGGAAGGAGCAACAGCGGTGAAGGCCCGGAGGTGAGAGGGAAGAGTGTAGGGGAAGGAACGGAAATAAACGGGGGCCTGAGGCTTTCGGTTCAGGAAGGAGAGTGAGGGGTCCTGGGCAGGAGGCTGTGGAGTTTGTCCAGCAGGGTTGGCCCACCTGCTCTGGCCACACAAAGCCTGCTTACCCACTCAAAGGGGAGTTGTCATGGCCTCCAGCTGCTTCTGTCTGACCTGGAATGTTCCAGTAGTGCCTCATGGCTAATCAGTGGTTTCCCAGAATCCCACTGTTCCTCTCTCTCTCTCTCTCTCTCTCTCTCTCTCTCTCTCTCTCTCTCTCTCTCGTAGTTGCTGTTGTTTCAAGACAGGGTTTCTCTGTGTAGCTTTGGAGCCTGCCCTGGATCTCGATTTGTAGACCAGGCTGGCCTCAAACTCATAGAGATCCACCTGCCTCTGCCTCCCGAGTGCTGGGATTAAAGGCGTGCGCCACCACAGCCTGGCCACTACTCCTCTTTCTAAACAACAATTTCTTTTAATTACGTGTCTGTGCACACATGTGTGCATGCCCACAGAGGGCATCAGGTCCCCTGGAGTTGGAGTTAAGGACAGTTGTGAGCCACTGGTCATGGATGCTGGGAAGGACACTTAACCTCTAGGACTGCAGCGAACACGCCTCACTGCTGAACCACCTCCCCAGCCCCTATTCCTCCTTCTGAAATGCTAGAGAGCCCCGCCCCCACCCCACCAGCTCTCTGTACCAACCCTGGAGATGACTTTGGCTGTTGGGAGGCCACTTCAGAGGTTCTTAAGTTGTATGAAGATGGGGATACAGCAGAGAACCCCAACGCTCTCCTACCCAACTCTTCACTTTTCTGGGCCTGCCATGTCTTCTTAACTATATTTGGTCTCTATGTTGCCAAGAAAGTGTAGAGAAAATCAGTGTGGTTTAGCAAAGCCCAGATGTGGTGGTATTGTGTTCCCCAAAATATTGTGCATGCTAATAAACTTATCTAGGGTCAGAGAAGAGAACAGCCACAATATTAAACATGAGGATAGGCAGTGGTAGCATACGCCTTTAATCCTAGCATTCCAGAGGCAGAAATCCCTCTGGATCTCTGTGAGTTCAAGGCCACATTGGAAACAGCCAGGCATGGTGACTCACGCCTTTAATCCCAGAAAGTGAGCATTTAATCCCAGGGAGTGATGGCAGAAAGCAGAAAGATATATAAGGCGTGAGGACCAGGAACTAGAAGTATTTGGCTGGGTAAGCTTTCAGGCTTTCAAGCAGCAGTTCAGCTGAGGACTCAGAGGTATCCAGTCTGAGGAAACAGGATCAGCTGAGGAATTGGCAAGGTGAGGTAGCTGTGGCTTGTTCTGCTTCTCTGATCTTCCAGCATTCACCCCAATACCTGGCCTCAGGTTTGATTTTATTAATAAGAACATTTTAAGATTCATGCTACACCCAGACATACTGTAGACAGCAGCTCGAGGGCCTCCTTCCGCTAGAGTTCCTAAGAGGCTGAGGGCAGCTGACTTGCAGCCCCAGTGTGCCCCTTCCAGGAGCTCACCAGAAAGCCCTTAGCAGGAAGGAGGTGGAGAAGGAGGAGGAGGAGGAGGAGGAGGAGGAGGAGGAGGAGGAGGAGGAGGAGGAGGAGGGGGAAAAGGAGGAGACTCATTGCCTGCTGGTCCAGAGTTCCTCTACCTAGTGGGCAAAAGGGACTGTGACCCCTCTTGTCAGCATGCAGTCCCAAGCTGGTGACAGGCTCTGAGAGCAGCATTCTTGTGTCTCTTCCTGCCCAGATCCCTCCGGTCTTTGACCCAGCTCAGGGGGATCTCTGGCTCACTGGAGGTAGAGGCTAGACCTGCATTTTAACCAGTGCAGGAGGGCACTCATCACACAGTGGTCACCTGCCATTTCTTGAACACTACTGAAGAAAGGAAATTTCAAAGCTAGAAGACTAGCCTGGGGTTCAGGACTGTCATTCCAGCTAGTTTGGGAGGCTGAGGCAGGAGGATTGAAAGTTCAAGGACTGCCCAGGCTATAGAGCAAGTCCAAGGCCAGTCTGGGCAAGTCAGTGAGACCCTATGTGGAAATAGAAAGTAATGGGGTAGAGGGCCTGCCTAGCATGTGTGGGGCCCTGGGTTTGATCCCCAGGACTGCAGTCCAACATTACCTTGCGGCTGACTTAACAGGTGATTATGACGATGGGCACCACTGTCTGTGTACCGAGGGGCTGGTGGGATTTTTGCGACTTTAGCTTTTATTTTTCATTGCATTCTAAGTTGTCTGTAGTAACCACTCATTTCTACAAGTAGAGCAGACTGGGTGAGCCCTTTGTTGGGGACTCTGAGTCCTCTGCCCATGAGTGCTAGCTGGCCCTGGTGTTAGTTATTTTCGCTGTTACCCTGCAAGAAAACATCACGAAACACGACAGAATCCGCTAATAGAGTTTATTGAAGGTAGACAGGGATAGTGGGTAACTGTACGGAGAAACACGTGTGTGTAGAAGAGGAGTTAGATCAGTTATGGCGGCTTTTTATAAGGCGGGTCGTGTCCAGGTAGACGTAGATGACGTAGCCATGCTGCGCACTTGCGTGGCTACGTGACTTCACAGATCCTGGTCACGCGAGACGCCTTGACCCAGAAATGGCTATCTTGACCTGGAATTGGCCAGGCGGATGTGTCCGCCAGGCGTATGCAAACACGCCCAACCCCTTCACCTGGCCCCCAATTGCTGCCTCCTGGGGGCTTAGCTCTTTGCTGTTGCCACACTGGTCCCCCCAAAAAGCCTGACCTGGGACTTCTGGCTCAGATCCCTCCACGAGCCCCTACAGTCAGCATGGCTTCTTCCACCAACCTACAGCCAATAGGAGCTTACCAAGCGTGAACAGAGTTGCTCGGTTCAGAAGCCTTGATCGAGCCTGAGCTCCACCCTTGACAAATGGCTGCTTAGCCCCTATGCTGGGCTCTGGAATGATCCATCTTGCCCACAAGCTTGTCTGGTTTCATTAAACATCCCTAAATGGTCCTATATAGAATATCCCTCCTTCATTGTGGGCCATCCTGGTTGCTAATGCCATCACAGGGTTGCAGGCTCTAGAGAGGCTATTTCTTCAGGCTCAGAGCCATGGCGAATCAACAGCACTCTCCTCATTCTGACACATTCTAGCAGCGAGCCCTTACACAAATCAACCCGGCATCTCTGCATCCGGTTGACAATCCCAGCCAGTAATGAAACTGCTTTAGACAAGAGATGGCAGATACCTGATACTCCTTCCTAGCCTCACCTTGACAGACATTACTAATCAATCTTAGCATCCTTTGCTGAGGAGCCAGGTCCAAACCTCAGAATTTGTCTTAACACTGTATTCCAAGCAAAGCACATTTAAGGCAAAAGCTGTTTAAATGGTAACAAAGTAGCTGATTAAAATGTAAAAGCCATTACTCCTCAGGTCTCAGAGCCGGAGAACAGTGGACAGAACAGTGGGCAGCACAGTGAACAGAGCAGGGTTTTGTGTAAGAGTCCACATTAATGCCTGTAGGAAGTCAGACTTCCTGCAGCCACCAACCATCATGAGCCAACTCCTGACCAACTACTTCCTCCTTCCTGGGACCCCTGGCCATTCGGCTGGCGCCCTCTGCTGTCCAACAGCCCTTACTACAAAGGTCTTCCATTCCGTTACTGAGAACCCCACACTGGCATCATCTCCACTGGGACTGACCTCCCCCTACTAACTGGAGAGGGTGGGGATGAGGGGGTGGCTCTCTACGACTTTGCTGTCTTCTCCCTTCTCTACCCCACGTCATCCACAGAGAGCTCTCTGGCCCATTTTCAGATGGTAAACTGAGACCACCTGGGGGAGGAGCCTGGTTCAAGGTAACACACCAGAGTCAACCTCAGGACCCCCACACTCCCAAATTGAAGATTTCTGATGTACCATACTGTGTTCCTCTTCTCCAAAAACACAGGCAGAAAAGCAGCCACCTTGGGCTCTGTCGCCTCTGGGTTCCCCCAGGGCTTCTTCCATCTACTTACAGGTGGGCTGGAACTGTGGGGGAATGGGCCCAGTCAGAGCTCTCTGGGACCATCCTCACCTGTGTTTTAGTCATGGTAGCCTCATTTTGGCCTCAGGACCTTTGCACTCACTGTGACCTTTTATGGAGCCTCCTGTGCCGCTATCATATGCTGGGGGTGGGGAGAGAGGAGGTGAGGAACCAAGGTGTGGTGGGGGTCGGGGGTGAGGTCCCTCAAATGTCACTCCTGCTAAGAGGCCATCTTCCACCACCTGTAGGTCACGCCAAGACTCCCTACAGGGGTCTTGTCTGTGTGGCACTTAATAGTTGCTTGTTGGCTGAATAAATTAAGGGCTCAAAATGGAAATAGCAAAAGCGTCATGGACTGGGAACCAGGGGTTCAAGAGTCTAGGTTTGAGTTGAATCTTAACACTGGGGGTGGTGCAGGGGTTGGGGGAGTAGAGGCAGGTGGATCTCTGTGAGTTTGAGGCCAGCCTGGTCTACATAGTGAATTTCAGTACACCAGGGCTACACAAAGAAACCCTGTCTCAAACAACAACAACAACAAATAAAAAAATAAAATAAAAAATAAACCTAGGTTTGGGGATGCCCCCTCTGTTGGGTGACCTTGGCCAGTCCTCATGACTGAGACAGAAGTAACTTCAGGAAGATCCAGTTCATTTGGGCTTACAGTTCTGAGAGACACAGTCCATCCTGGTGAGGAAGGGGTGGGTGTGGGAACAGGAGGCAGCTGTCCCATGGCATCCACAGTCAGAAAGCTGACTGGTGCTCCGCCCACTTCGCCCATTCTGTGCAGTCCTGGATCCCAGTTCGTGGGATAGTGGCACCCACATTTAGAGTGGCTCTCCCCACCTCAATCAACCTAATCTAAATGACCCCTCTCATGATCAGGGATCGGTTACCATGGTGATTTCAAATTTCCCACAGAGTTGACAATCAAGATTAGCATCCCAAGTGGTAGCCTGACTGATCCTGGAATCTCAGGTTCTCTAGCAGAGAGAATGGTTTTCCCGGGGCCTCCTGTGGAGTACAGCCCATGCGGGCCAGGGGAGGAGAGGAAGGAGTTCAAGCCCCTGCAGGAAGGGAAGAAGCCCTGGTGAGCAGCCCCACAGGCCAAGCCAGCCTCTGGGATGAGTGTGGATAGGCTGCAGCTCCCAAGGTAGGAGGCCCAGAGGCTGGGAGATCGGAGCTGCCCAGCTGCTGCCCAGATGTGCCTGTTTGATCCAGGAGTGGGAAAGGGACCAGAAGCTTGACTGTGGGGCCCTCGCCCCAGCTGCAGCCAGCCAGAGCCAGCCATGCCTGACAGCCTTGCTTACCATCCAGATGGCCAGGCAGCACCAGGCACATGGAAAACTTGGATGCTGCCTGCCTTGCGGGGCAGAGGCCACAGACTCTGCTCAGGGTCACATGGGGCTCAAGGCTTCTGCAGCAGATGCACTCACAGCCTGAAGGACTTGGAAAGGTGTGTGCAGCTCAGGTGGGGATGAGGAAAGCCAAGAGGAAGCTGCTCACAGCTGCTAAGCTGAGGCTCTGAGGCTGATAGGTAGGGATCAGATCAGGACCATGGCCAGGAGGGGCCACCAAGGACTCAGGTGTGGCTGGCCCTTAAGCCAGGGAGCTGGAGTGATGGCTAGCTGCCCTTTACCCAGGGGGAAGAGGATGTGGACATAAAGCAGGCTGGCCCTCTGACCCCTTGATGGCAGAGACATGCAAGACACCATGTTCTAGATGGCCCCAAAGTGACACTTAGTTCATCAGCAAGTACCTTAGTTCCTAATTCTTACTAAGGTGGCAGTGACTAAGGGGAGATTAACCTAGGTTCAGATAAGGAGCCCCCTAAACACATTATCTCAGGAAAAGTAGGCAGAAAATGAAATGGGTTTGGTTTTGTGTGTGTGTGTGTGTGTGTGTGTGTGTGTGTGTGTGTGTGTGTGTGAGAGAGAGAGAGAGAGGGGGGGGGAGCATTTGACATTTTATGACACCCTTGGCCTCAACACTTGCACCTCCAATTGAGACTCTGCCTTCTGCCCATTCTGCATCCTCACACCCCAGGGTGCAGCAGAAGCAGACTCCTCAGACCTCTTTCCATCCCCTTCTACCTCTTCTGAGAAGTCACCTCCTGACATCACCTCAGAGCCTGGCCACGCCCCTCTGAGTGGCAGTTATCCTGGGTTTCTTTGCCAGGCTGGGAGGTCCCTGCCCTCTGGTTCCTCTGGCCATCCCTGCTCCATCCCACCCCAAGGGGTAGACGACAGCTCCAGCTGAGTCTACGCAAATGCAGCTTCTCTGCAACCCTAAGGCCCAGGGTTTGGGGGGGCCCTGCCCTAGAGGGACTGGAAGAAAGGAGAGGGTGGTGAGTAGAAGTCCTTGGGGTGGAGACAAGATAAGGCCATGGTCCAAGAATGGCCAGAGTTCCTGAAGCATAAACCCCAGGACAGGGTGCTGTTCCTCTCTGCTGTGCTCCCTACACCCATCTCTTCCCTGCAGCAGGCAGTCAAGAGAACTTTGTAAAACGCTGTCTGTCCACCTTGGTACAGAGGCCCTCCAGACCTCCGTCATATGCAGCCTCCCACTCTCTCTGGCTCTGTGTCCCTCTTCTCCACAGGAACCCGTGGGTGGCAAGTGACACTTGTGTGTGTGACGATGTGACTGATGTATCTCCGCGGCTGGTCACAAGGCTCCCTGCAGCCAGAGACCTGCCATTTGGGCCTCGCAGCTTGCATGTACAGCTTATCGGCCACAGTGCAGACATGGGGCTGTTTCCTTACAACTTCGGACTCCTTTCCACAGCCGTGCGAAGCAGGTGGTGCCACTGTCTCACTTCAGGGGTACCTGGCGTTCAGAAGCGTGCAAGGTTGCAGCCAGGAGTAACAGTCAGCCTCAAACCAGGGCGGTGCAGGCCTGCAGCCTCCTGCAGCATTGTGCTCAGCCACACATGACCTGTGAGGATTTTCAAAGGGCTCTAAAGACACACACACATACTGACACACACACACATATGCACACACATACACACATACTGACACACAAACACATACTCTCTCACACACATACTCACACACACATTCTCATACATACTGACACATGTTGACACACACACTCACACATACTCGCATACACGTACACACAAACATACACACTGACACACACGCATACATATTCACAAACACATACGGACACACTCACACATACATACACAAACATTCTCTCACACACACACACACACACACTCTCTCTCTCTCTCTCACACACACACACACACACACACACACATTGATACACACAATCTGGTCTGAAAAGACATACAGCAGCATGCGGGCTGATGTAGCTCCTCTCCTGCTTGTAGAACTTACCTTTCACTTACTTTTTGTTCTAATTTTTCTCTACTAAGCAATTATTTTTCTATGTGTGCTTATGTGTGTGTGTGCTAATGCATAGGTGTGCTCCTGTGTGTGTGCACGCACATTGAGTATAGAGGTCTCTCACTGAGCTAGAACTTGCCATTTCAGCTAGGCTGGCTGGCCAGGGAGCAGCAGGGATCCCCTTGGGTCTACCTCCCAGCACTGGGCTTACAACTCTGCACCACCATGTCTGGTTCTTTTCACACGGGTTCTGAGGATCAAACTCAGATCTGCACACTTGCAAGGCTTGCAAGAGACAGAGCTGTCTCTCTAGCCCTGTAAAACATTTTCTAATTTTTAAAAATAAGGAATGGGGCCTAGAGAGACGGTTCGAAGTTCAAAGCACTGGCTATTCTTGCAGAGGACCCAGATTTGACGCTCAGCTCCCAAATGGCAGCTCCCAAGCCTCTGTAACTCCAGTTCCTGGGATCCTCATCTGGTCTCTGCAGGCACTATACACACATGGTGTACAGACATACATACATACATACAAACAACCACATGTGTAACATATCTTTTTTTAATTTTTTAATGAAAATAAAGAATGGATCACAGCTAAGTGTCCCAAGGAATGGTATGTTACCCTGTACTTCCTCAGGGACTAGAGCACTTTCTACTAAGAAAGTCCTAAGGATCTGGGGGCAGGAACATAGTGCTGGCTTCACACAGACCAGAATCTGGCTCTGGGCTCTTGTGTAGCTTTGAGTTGGTGGTTTAACCTCCCTGAAGTGCCCACCCTATAAAATAGGACATCACTGCCAGCTGTGGTGCCCACCCTATAAAATAGGACATCTCTGCCAGCTGTGGTGGTGCATGCTTTTAATCCCAGCACTCAGGAGGCAGCGGCAGGTGAATCTCTGTGAGTTCAAGGCCAGCCTGATTTACACAGGGAGTTCTAGGCCAATCAGGGATATACAGAGAGACCCTGGCTCAATAAAACAAAACCAAGTTAAAATAGGACGTTACTGCTTGCCGTGTAGGGCCGTGAAGACAGGAAATAAGGGACAGGAGTGACTTGGCATGGTACTTAGCACACGACAGGCAACCGACCGGTCAGTAGGCGACACCCACCAGTGTGAATGAAACCCTCATGAGCAGCCTGGACACAGTGGGGACACCTTACAGAACCCAAGTTCTGCACACAGAGGCAGCCATGCCACCCCTTCTGCTGAGGCTCCTATAAGCCACATTCCCACTCACTGGCCCCCAACTACATTTTCTCTCTGGGTCTCACTGCTCCGCTGGCTAGCCAAGGATGCTGGGCTGGCTAGCATGATCCCAGGACAAGCCACGGATAGGAACTCCAGAGCACAGGCCACCCCGATGACTGTTGGTGCCCCTCAGGAAATAGAAGGATGTCTCATCTTCCCCTGGATGACAGACGGGCACTTTGTTACCCAGATAGGAACCAATCAGCTTCCCTCCTGGGCTTCAGCTGACCACCTGATGTCTCCGCCCAGCCACAGGGAGGAACACTGGAAACTGAAGAGAAGGGAGCAGGGCGGAGAAGCCCGCTGAGACCCAGTGGCTCGGCCAGCATTGGCCTTCTGCTACAGCCTTGAACACCATCAGATTCAGAGGGAAGATCTGAGATGGCGGAGAGTTGAGGAAATCAAAGTGTAATTCACCACAGATGCGGTAATGCATTCCAGGTGACAGCCAGGATGGCGGGGGCTCCGCTCCAGGCCTCTGAGTCTTTTCACCCTCAGCAGGGGCAGATAAACAGAGGGGTGTCACTGATGGGAACTGGTCCAGGTTGGTGAGCAGGGAGGAGCCTGGGCGTGGTCACGTGCTGCTTCGAGCCGCCTGGACAGCCTGGGAGGGAGGACCAGAGGGGAGAGTCACGCCCACAAGAAGAGGGAGGCGATCTGGTTGCTTTTGGCCTCCTCCCCAGCCCCACGCAGCCCCACGTGTGACATCACGGCAAGTAACAGGGAGACCACGTGGGATGTCATGGGCAGTGACCTTACATGAGTCCTTTCACTGGGAGACTGGCAGAGCCCGCAGGTCAGAAGGCCCCTACCCCTCTGCTCTGTGGTCTTGGGAAGGCCACTGAACTGCGCTGAGCCTCAGGTATCTCTTTTGGAATGCACTGTCTTGGCTCATCTAATTGTCAGGTGGGCTCAGCGAAGTCACATCTGGGAAGGACGTTAGCCCAGGTGGAGACACTACAAGGTCTCGATGGGAAGGCACTGTTGGGCCTGGTGTCCATGCAGTCAAGCTGGGTGGACTTCCACAGGGGGTGACAGGAACCACAGCTCAAGATTCACCCTGCAGAGCTGAGTTCCTCAAGGAAGGGTCAGCTGGCCACAAGCTGGCCCTGTTTGGATAAGGCAGGAGTGGGGTTGCATTTCACCCCATTTCTGACCCTACTGAGCCCTAGGTCTGCCCTGCATCTGGAGCTCGAGTGTCCTAGGACATCAAAAAGATTGTCCCCAAGCATACAGACAGCACTGTGGCAGCTGGCTACCAGCTGGGAAGACATCACAGGCCACCATCCCAGCCACACATGGGCTCACAGAGATGGCCATCTATACTCAGCTCTGGTGTCACGAAGACAGTTCTCCAGGGAGTGAGTCTGCTGAGAAGACTCCCACTGTGCCCAGAGTCTCTCCAGGGCCACTCCCTCCCCCTTAACCTGTCTCCCTCATCTCCCTCTGCTTCTCTTTGTGCCCATGCCCAGGAACCATTCGGGTCTTAGCTTTTGAAACTCAAAGCCAAGAAATACCCCTGCGTCTCTTCTGTGTCGCTTCTTCTTGAGGTCTTGTGGATAGTGAAGGCAGATAAAGGGGCAATGGTGTGATGGGCTGACTGTGGAGGAGACTGAAGAGCACAAGACTTCTCAGTTGACAGTTCAAATCCCACATAGCGCTCTAGGGGAGAGCCAGCCCACAGCACACACGTGTATACACACACACACACACACACACACACACACACACACACCATAAAAGAATCTAGTTTTATAAAATTGATTATTTTTGAAATTTCACTTTAAATGTGCCATGAGGAACAATTAAATATTTTGCCTAACCATAAAACTACATTTCTAGGCCGGGTGGGGGGGGGGCTGGAGAGATGGCTCAGCTGTTTAGAGAACTTGTTGCTTTTGTAGGGGTCCCAGGTTCCACCCCCAGCCTCTTCATGGTGGTTCAAACCATCTTAACTCTAGTTCCAGGGGGTCTAATGCCCTCTTCTGGTCTCCCAGAGTAGTACACACATGTGGTACACATACATGCATGCAGGCAAACCACCTATACACATATATTTAATATAAAATTAAATAAATCTAAAAATAATTTAATTATATTTCTAAAAACTAAATTTAAAAAGAAGAAAAAGGAGAGAGAGAGAGAGAGAGAGAAAGTTTCTGTTGCAGAAAGGCTTTGTTTTTAACCAGTCCCGAAAGGAACTGGTAGGGACCTGAAAACACCATCCATGAGCCTCCAGGGATGTGTATCTGGTTTTTGCTGTTGTTTTGTTGTTTACTGATATTGGTCCCAGCTCTGGGTCTCAGGCACACCAGACAACTGCTCCACCACCGAGGTACATCCCACTCTTTTCCTTCTGGAACACTCACTGGGGCTGCACTGCACGCAGCTATAGGGAAACCTTCCCAGGATGGGTGGTGGCAGTGTAGGTGAAGAGCTCTGTCCAATGTCAGGGGGAGGAAACTGTCACCTCAGATGTGAGCCCAGGGCCCTCAAGGACCCCATCCTTCCCCACCTTTCCTCACCCATTGCTTCCATTTGTTTGTGTGAGTCAATGCGGACGGCAGACAATGTGCAGGGCCGCATCGCCCCTCCCATCACATGGGTCTCACTCCAGCTCTCAGGCTTTAGGCGGGGCAGCAGGTGTGTCTACCTGCTGAGCCATCTCGCTCAGCCTGTAAAATGCCCTGAAAAGGTCAGTTTCTGAAAAAATAATTTTTTGATGAACTAGTGAAATTTAAGGAGACACAGAAAAAAGGTGGGGGACAGTCAGGAGTCAATGTTCAAAGCCTGAGGGGTGTGGCTTGGGAATCTCTGCATTCACCGGCTCCCTTAGTGGTTCTGTGGCAGGAGTCTCTTGAGGACAGGGCCTGTGTCTTATGGGTCATTCTCTACCAAAGCATCTATGTGGTAGCATATGGTAGATGCTAATCAGAGTCTCCCAAATCTACAGATGATGAAAAAGATGAGGAAGGGACTGGGAGAGATGGCTTGGGGGGTAAAGCACATGTCACGATGTGTGAGGACCTGAGTTCAGATCCCCAAAACTGTCACAAGTCAGCTGTGGTGGAATGGCGCCTGTAATCCCTGTGCCCCATGCCGAGAGGAAAGATGGAGATGGGAGAATCCCTGGGGTCTGGCAGATGAGCTAGCCTGGCATACACAATGGAAAACTGTCTCAAACAAGGAGGAACACAGGATTGATATGCAAGTTTGTCCTCCGACCTCCATATAGGCACTGTCACACACACACACACACACACACACACACACACACACACACACTAAAAGAAGTAATAAATACATAAAAAAAAAACCATCATTTTAAAAGAAAAAGGACAAAGGCTTTCCTGAGCTCCTTTCTGATCATAAACGCCCAGAGATGCTGTTCTCTGCCCTTCCTGCTGGGCTGGGAACAAGGACCATGGGTGTGTGCTCTGGGATGGCCTGGCCCTGCGGGGACTGCTAACTCAAAGCCAGCCTCAGCCCAGACAAAGCACTTCTCAGAACCCGCTGCCCACTGGGAGACTCGAAGCCCGACTCCAGGCCCCAAGGAGAAAGCACATTTGTTTACTTGACCTGAGTGACATGTTCATTGATTTCTCTGGAACGGTTCATTCATAAAGGCAAATTGGGCCCCTCCTGGGGATGCCAATGGCCTTTTAACAAGCTCCCCCGGGGGGTGGCTTCTGAAAATGAGACGCAGACAAGCCAGAAATGGAATCTGCCATTCCAACCAGGGACAGGTGCCACCTTGCGACTTTGTAGGTCAGGGGCCTTTGTCTAGCCCAACAGGCTGGGCACAGCAGGAAGAAAGTGCCAGGCAAGGATACACCAGGCTATCTCACACTCTGGAGTATCTGGTGTCCCTAGAATCAGAACAGTTTTCTTTTTATGTGGTTCCACATAGAAAATTTCAGTTTGTGTGTAAGTGTGTGTGTATGTGTGTGCATACATGTGGGTGCATATACATGCATGTGTGTGAGTGTGTGTGTGTGCATGTGGATGTGGATGTGAATATGGGTGGGTTTGTGAGTGTGTGGATGTGGATGTGGGGGAGTGAGTGGGGAAATGCTTGTATAACAGTGTGCAGGTTGGTGTGCATGTATGTGCATGTGGGTATGGAGACAGCTCTGGTGTTGTTCATCAGGAGCCATTCACCTTGTTTTCTGAGACAGGGTCTCTCACTCCTGGAGCTGGCCAAGTAGGCGAGGCTGGCGGGCCATCGAGCAAGCCCCAAGGATCCACCAGCCTCTCCCTCCCCAGTGCTGGGATTATGAGCGTGCACTACCACACGAAGACAGGTCTTGCCCAACGTCAGTTGCTCATGGAATGTTCTTACTCTGGTTCAACTTTCTCTCTTCACAGATGAGGAAACAGACCCACGGGGAAGCGACTGGCCTGAGGTCACAGCCAGGAGCCCTCCACAGCTGCTTCCCATTCGCAGGCAGACAGGTCTCCATCCTTAAGCGTGGCTCACCCCTTCAAACAATCATGAGGTAGTATTAGCGTCCGCCGTCTTATTTTATTTCACTATAAAATAACTCCACTCCTCTTACCATGCCCTCGGTGTCCCCTCAGCACGATGCTTTAGGAAATAGCTTCTGGCCTTTGATGTCTCCAGATGTCACTCTGTAGCTGTTCCTCTCCTCAGATGGCACCAGACAGCCACTCACAGAGGGCCAGAGGGCGGCTTCCTCTGTTTCCTCTTTACTCTTCCTCAGCCTCTCTCTCCCCCTCTCCACTTTTCTCCTCAAGGGCATCTGGAGAGTGTCCCCAGAGCAAGCAGAGGTGAGCCCTGGCTCCTACACAGACACTAATTTGGGGTGATCTCAGGCAGGCAGGCCACCCCACCTGAGGTTCAACTTCCCCATCTGTCCACGAGGGGTGGGGCTCTGCACTTTGAAATGGCTTCCAGCTGCCCACCCCACCCCCGAGAGCTGATACGCTCCGACTTTCTGGTATTCTGTAGATTCAAGACTGAAGCCAACGTATTTCCACTCTCTGATCTGCCTAAGCAGATCTCTGGGCGTAAGCCAGAGAAAGTGGGGTGCATCTGTGAGGAGTCAGACCCAGGGGAAAAGCCCCACCACACCTCAATGCTGCAGAGACCACACACACCCCCTCCACACACACACACACACGTGCCTCAGCCTCTCTCGGGACACTACTGTGACTAATTACCAGAACATTCCCACTGGTTGGAGGAACCTCCACAGGCTGTCACTCCAAATCATGGGCTGTCTCACTCTGCCCTGATTATTGTGAGTGACATGGCTGTCACTATTGATTCAGCATTATTGAGAGAGAAGTAACTTCTCCCCTCCAAGGGAAACACTGCCAGCAGGTACTCAGCGATGGCCCGAGTCTCTTATACTCCAGTATTCAAAGTTGTTACTAAATTACTAAAAAACTAAATAGTCTGAGAAGACCAAGATTAAGGAAAACTCATGAGCATGGTACATCTCTCAGTTGTCCTCAGTCTAATCTAGTTGAGGTTGGGGGTTGGTTTGGTTTGGTTTTGAGACAAGATCTCACTGTGTAGCCCAGGCTGGCCTCAGGCTCAAGATCCTCCTGCTTCTGCCTCCTAAGCACTGGGGTGACAGATGCGTGCCACCCCAGTGACAGATGTGCTTGGCACACCCAGCTCGACTTTGCATCATGTACAGAGCTGTCAAAAGGCACCTTCCAATTCCCTCTGGCATGGCTTTGAGGAGCAAGGCTTCCCTGTGAGAACAGGTGTCTCAGCTCTAAGAACCTTCAGGGATCGGTGTTTCACTGCCTCTGCCTTGGCTTTTTCCTCATAAAAGAAATGATTGCTTGTAACTAATTTCAAAATGCAGGTGGCATTGGTTTCGAGGAAAACGTCAGATGGCTGTAAAATATCCTTTCTTGATGAGGCTATAACAAACTGCTACAAAAAAAAAAATTACTCTTACAGTTCTGGAGGTCAGAGTTTCCCGCTGAGGCTCCAATGAGAGTCTGTGCTTTTCTTCAGCCCTTATAGGCTGCTGTCTTCTTTGGCCACTTGTCATCTTCAAAGCCAGCCCTCACATCCCTGTCACCTTTCTTCCAGCCCACAGCTCTGCCTGGTTGTGACAATCAGCCCTGTGACAGCATCAGGTCCCTTAGATAGTCTTAGAAACTTTCCCCATCGAAAGATCACTGACTTGATCTCACCTGCCAGTCCCTTTCACGTTTGTGAAAGTAACATATCCGTGGATTGTGAGACCAGCTTGTAGTGCTGGGGAGATGGCTCAGTGGTTAAGAGCAGTGACTGCTCTTGCAGAGGACCTGAGTTCGGTCCCCAGCACCCACATGGCAGCTCACAGCTGTCTGTAACTCCAGTTCCAGAGGATCCAGCACTGGTCTCCTCAGGCACCAGACACTCATGTGGTACACAGACATGCATGCCTGCAAACACTCGTTACACACGAAATAAAGAATAAACAAATCCTTAAGACTGTCACATGGACATTCCAGGTGGAACATCATTCTGCTCAACAGAGGTATCTTTTGATCTCAGGAAAACCTGCATGATGGGTGGATGTGGAAAGCAGCCCAGTCTCCTCCCCTCCCCCACCCAAGCCTCTTCTGTCAGGAGCTGAAGATGGATTCTCTGTGTTTTGCTGGATCACATTTATTTTTTTTTTTGGTTTTTGTGTATGTGCATGTGGCAGAGAAGATGATTGTGCACCACATTCATGCAGTACTCACAGAAGCCAGCACCTTGATCGACCATGTGGGTGCTGGGAACTGAACCTGGGTCCTCTGCAAGAGCTCTCAGCTGCTGAGCCATCTCTCCAGCCCCAGATTTTATTTGATCTTTGAAGTGAATCTTTGTATGGCATCAAATGTCCTGGAGCTGGAGTTACAGGCAGTTCTGAGTCACCTGATTGTGCTGGGTACCAAATATGGCCCTCTAGAAAAGCAGGGCATGGTCTTAACCACTGGGTCCCTGTTTGCTTTTTAGGTTTGCTTGTTTGTTTTCGCTTTTTTGTTTTGAGGCAAAGTCTCAGTCTATAGCCTAAGCTAACCTGGACCTCAGATAAATGATGCTCCTGCTTCATTCGGCTTCCCCAAGGCTGGGATTACAGGCCTGGCTTCATTTTTGGATCTGGGGTTGGTCATCTGAACATCTTTGGCCAACAGGACATTAGCAGAGGCACTAGGTGACCCAGTCTTGCTTGTTCAATGAGCTTTTTAAATGTAAACATTTCAGAACAAACTAAATGCATATGTTTACGTATCAGCTTGCCTATCCTTGCTCCTCTGGGAGCCTTGTAACCACACCCACGTGCACCGTCCCTTAGTAGACTGTTGGCAATGAGAGAGCTCTGCTCCCTCTGTCACCCCAACCTGCAGCCACTCTTATACTCAGCCCCACCCCCCTGCCTCAGCCTCTACCCCTGATAACACCCTGGTCCACAGCCCTGCCAGAGTGACAGAAACCACTGGGACTGCATGATACAGCCCTGTCTCAGTTAGGGTTTTCATTGCTGTGAAGAGACACCATGACCACCGCAACTCATAAAGGAAACATTTCACTGGGGTGGCTCGCTTACAGTTTCAGAAGTTCAGTCCATTATCATCATCGCAGGGGGCATGACTGCATGCAGGCAGACGTGGTGTTAGAGCTGACAGTCCTTACATCTTGACTCAGAGGCAACGGGAAGTGGTCTGACTGTGGTGATATATTGTGTACCCTAATAAAGCTTGCCTGAGGATCAGAGGACAGAGCCAGCCACTAGCTTAGACATAGAGGCCAGACAGTGGTGGCACACACCTTTAAACCTAGTACTGGGAAGCACACACGCCTTTAATGCCAGGAAGTGATGGCCGGGCAGAGAAAGGTATATAAGATGTGAGGAAACAGGAACTAAGGCAGTTCAGCTGAAACCCTTTTGGGTGAGGACTCAGAGGATTTCAGTCTAAGGAAACAGGATAGGCTGAGGAGTTGGCGAGGTGAGGTTAGCTGTGGCTTGCTCTGCTTCTCTGATCTTTCAGCTTTCACCCCAATATCTGGCTCTGAGATTTTTATTAATAGACCATCTAAGATTCTAACAACAACCGACTGTCACACTGAGGGAAACTTGAGAAAAGAGACCTCAAAGCCCGCCCCCACAGTGACACACTTCCTCCAATAAACCACACCCACTCCAACAAGGCCGCACCTCCTAAGGTGCCACTCTCTTTGGGGGCCACTTTCTTCCAAACCTCCACAAGCCCCAGTCCCACAGTAACCCTCTCTAAGAATGTCTGCCCTCCGAAACAATGAGTCATACGTCCCGGTGTGTCAGGCAACATCAAGCATGTCACTTCTGGATTGTCACAGGACTTCCAAGGCTTTGGATTGAACCCTAGAAACACTTGACCTCAGTGAAACTGGACACCATGTTAGAAGCCCAACTAGCTAGAGCCCACCATGCTGTGAGGAAACTCAACTAGCCATGGGCATGTGGCAGGAGAGATGTCCAGACATCGCCAGGTATCGCTGGCTAAAAGGATAGACACAGGAGCCAAGAAGGGTCATTTAACCATCCAGCCCAGACAGGCCATCAGATGACTTCAGCACCATTTCCGTGAAGGTAACTGCAGGAGATGCCTCAAGCCAGAGCCCTGTCAATCTACAGAGCCCACCTTAGACGATTACTAATTAACCATTCTTTTCAGCCATTAGGTGAGTGTGTTATAAAAGAGTACATCAGCAGAAAGCTCCCAGAATTCACCGGGAGTTCGTTGCATCAACCTGTTTTCCTTGATTCAGTCAACATACTTTGAAAGCAAGGAGCACCAAGTCCAGCCTGGTGGGGAGTCACACTCAAGCAACACCCTCAAATCTGTGGCGTTAGATCAGGCACCCTGATCACATGACTGTCACAGAATCCACATCACTCACATTGAGTTGAGGCTCTGGCATCTTGCTGCCTGGGTCCAAATTTGGATGTTAAAACTCACTCACTGGTGACCTTAGACAGTGGACTTGACCTCTGTCTATGGCGTCCTCGTAGCAACATAGACAGGGCTCCAGTTAAGTTCCCCACCTACATACTCTAGCATCTAGGGGGAGACCCGAAGGTCCTGTGCCATTAGGGAAGGATCACATACAAATGACCGGGAGGAGTAGCAGGAATCTCAGATGAAGGTCCAACGCCCTCTTCTCTGAGGAGTTGTCAACAGTCCACAGGGCTGCTCCTGATGGCCTCTAGCAAACACCCACAGCTGAACTGAGGAAGATGGTGGCCGTTTGTCTTAGAGGACCGAATTCCATAAGAAACGCAGAATGCGCTGGTCACCAGGAGGACCTGCTGGTACTGCCATGACGGAACGAGCACCTTCTGCTTCGGGGACCTTCAAGAAGGAAGGTTCAGACAGTAAAACGCTCCAGAAGCGAAATGAGCAACCTTCAGGATTCTCAGTGAAGCTGTGACTCACCAGACAAGAAACCCCTCAGGAGCCAGAAAGGCAGACTCCTGGAGGAGGTGGCTTTTGAGCCAGCCAGAAGGGTGGAGGGGCATGGGTGGCAGTGATGGGGAAGCAGGAGTCCAGTCGACCCTCTTGCCCTCTTGTCCACTGCCTGCAACAAAGCGTTAGGCACAGAGGTGAGGGGGTGAGGTAGACCAGATGGTGATTTGGAGAGTTCCTGTTTACTCACACACCGGAGCCTGCTGGTAGAGCCAAGCACAGCGGCCAGGGAGGTACCAAAGCACCCCTTGTTAGACAGTGAATGTTAGAAGCCAGGGCTGGCTCCCAGCCAGCACAGCACCCAGAGGACCACTAAGTTCCTGCCAACCGAGGCTGCTTCTCCTGCTCCGGCCTCGTGGTGTTTCACAGGCATCTCTAAGTGTTTCCCAAATCCAGCCTCAGGTGAGGGCTGAGATGGGATGGGGGGGGGGGGGCCGCGGGTGTTGGGGGGGGGGGGGGGTGACAATCCTGGCTGCAGCCATGCCCTCTTCTTCACCCTCCTCAGCAACTGCAGCTCACTCTTGCAAGCTGACATTGCCTCTCCTCCCTCAAACCTTCTGACTCTTCCATCAGCGAAAGCAGGAGAGGCCAGCGCTTGCTTGAAAGGGGCCCCCTGCCCAGCTCACAGCCCAGGCTTGGGAGAAAGGGGAGACATTCATATTCTACCCTCCCCCAACACACACACACACACACACACACTGAACTTGTTCTAACTCTGTGTGTGTGTGTGTGTGTCTGTCTGTCTGTCTGTCTCCACGCACGCGCTGAGCAGCGAACCCCAGGGAGCCACCAGCTCCCCTTCCCCGGGGCTGGGATTACAAGTGTGTGCCATCGTGCCCAGCTGTCTACATCGGGATTGGACATGG
>CABHPQ010002188.1:49064-67197 GCA_902168405.1 Peromyscus aztecus | reverse complement strand
GGGGGGGAGGGAGACACTCAGGTACTGGCACACAGCACCTAACTCTGGTGCTGGCTAGCACTGGAACGGCTGTAGAAGCCGAGGTCAGCCTCAGCCTCAGAGGCCTGGTGAAGCAGTCACAGCCCTAAGGAGTGAGGAGGACACTGAGCAGGGCAGGGCAATCCTGTTTCATGTCTCCTTTGTAGATTACATCTGTTCGTACTTGTCTCCTGTTATCGGCACATAATCGCTTCATTTTAGCAGACTCTGGGAAGCTAAAACTTCCAGGCTACAGATGGCTGTACATTTGTTAGTTTTTGAATTGGTTGTTTCCTGATGTCACAGGCTGAGTCACCCTTCACCTTGTCAGTAATCATCTCTCTGTTAAACTGGGAAGAGGCCTTGGGCAGGTTTCCTCCAGAGAACTGAGCCTTGCCCATGGGGCACAGATTCTTACAGTCTTCAGGACAGAAAACTGGTGGGGGGGGGGTAGGAAGCCATGCAGAAAGAGAATAGGATTATTCTGGATGGAACCAACAAAGGCTGGAGCCTTACAGCCAAGGAACGCCCTTGGGGAGACAGCCTCCCCTCAAATGCTCCCATCCGCCCCAGAGAGGGAGGGATGTTTCCCCTGGAGCCTGACTGGAAAAGAAATGAAGATGTACTTCAGTGCAAACTGAATCCTTATAAAGCAGCAGATGCCCTATCCAAAACTCTGTCTCACAAGAGCCCGGGGATGCTGACTCACACAGAGAATCATGGAAATTCTGGCTACATTTCTAGTGACCCTGGTTAATCAGAGTTGACAACTTTGAGTGCCTAATTCCACTGCTCAAAGGCCACCATCAGTGATCCAACACTTACCTTTTGGTAATTAAATCCCTTGGCTCTCCTGAGGAGATGAGGAGCACTGTGCCCAGAAGATGGTGCCAAGAAACTTGACCTTGAACTTGCCTGGGTCAGATATGTATTTTTTTTTTAAATCCTTAAAGTTACTCTGGGTTCAATCAAAAGATGAGCTACCATGGCAACAGAGGGCACATTTAACTTCTCCCCTGAAGGGATCTAAAAATGAAATTTAGAAATGTTCCTGTGCCTTCATGAGAAAAAGGCAGGCAGAAATGAAGACACTCTACAGAGACACTTACCTCTCTTCATCTGACTATCAGACTGTTGAAACAGAGGACCCCAAAGAAACGAGCCCCACCCCAGAATGTGATGGGAGGAGGGAAAGGCACCCATCAGAGGAAAACGTGTCTCCAGGAAAGACACTTTACAAGGTTCTAACAGATCACCCTATGGGATGAAATTGTGGCTGAGATAGTGATGGGTCATTGGTGGGCAGGACCACACCTTGGCCGGACTGCCTAGAGGTGAAATGTATATCCTTGGCCCTCTATTTAAACTTTGTTCTCACTTTAGGACCCCAAGAGGAAGAGGGACTTGGGGGCCCCACCGGATCTCCTTCTTCCCAGTATAACCACACTGAATAAAAATCCTTTTCCATTTTTCACTTTCAACTTGGTTCTTTGAATTAGCTTATTGAGGACAGCAAGCCAGACCTTCTTAGGACACAGATGGCGACCCCCAAGACAGTAACTGCTGTATGGCTTAGGTAAAACCCTTACTTAGGGGACTGGGGATATGGCTCAGTCAGAAAAGTGCTTGCCATGGAGACATGAGGACCCGAGTTCTGAATCTCTAGGAACTCCCCGAGAACCCCCACGAAAAGACAGGGTAATGCACATTCCTATAAACCCGCAGACTAAAGGGACAGAGACACGGGACAAAGGGACTAAAGAACAGCCATGAAGCTCACTGGCTGAACAGCCATTGAGAGAGCCTGACTCAAAAAAAAAGAAAGAAAGAAAGAAAGAAAGAAAGAAAGAAAGAAAGAAAGAAAGAAAGAAAGAAAGAAAGGAAGGAAGGAAGGAAGGAAGGAAGGAAGGAAGGAAGGAAGAAAGGAAGGAAGGAAGAAAGGAAGAAAGAAAGAAAGGAAGGAAGAAAGGAAGAAAGGAAGGAAGAAAGGAAGAAAGGAAGGAAGGAAGGAAGGAAGGAAGGAAGGAAGGAAGGAAGGAAGAAAGGAAGAAAGAAAGAAAGAAAAAAAGAGGTGGAGGAAAAGGTTTGAGGAAAGACACCACAAGTTGAACTCCACACACGAGCACTCATGTGTGCACATGCCTGCATACACATGAACACACACACACACACACACACACACACACACACACACACTCACTCCCACATCACCTTAGCTTCTCATGGGCTAAATTATCACAAGGAATGGCAAACTTTGCATCCATCCCTGTCTACACCTAATCTTCAGAGATCTGGGTGAGGCTTAACTCAGTATGCACTCAAGCTGCCGGCTCACAGCACTGTTCAGTGAAGGGCAGCTTAGCAGAACACACCAAAGATGAATCCAACAGTTCCAAACTGTGAGTGAGCAACTGGCACTCTTGGCAAACATTCACCTACTTGTTCTTTCATAGCTGGAAAGTGGGATTCATCCTCCATCTGAAGAGCAAGGATCTACAGACCAAAATGCCTTCCCAGTTACCAATGTGTGTGTTTGCTATCTCCTTTCTCAAGCCACACAGGGCCAGCTCCACCTTTCAGAAGGTCCTCTGCCACCTCCCACCACTCCCATAATTCTCTGGTCAGTGAAATGGTTTGTTTGAAGTCAAGGCATTGCACTTTATTTATAATCTAAATTTTTCTTAATTCCCAAGTGCAGCATTTTTCATCCAAGAGAAGAAGCTCATAATGTTCCCTCAGAAGAAAAGTATTCTTCTCATTCCAGGGCATAGGTCAAAGCCCCAAAGCGTGTCAATGTAACTAAATCTATCTGCTCACCCAGAAGAATATTTCTTTTTTTTAAAACACAAGGTCTCATGTAGCCCAGGCTGGCTTTGAACTCACCATGTGGCCAAGGACAGCCTTGGATTTCTGTTCTTCCCACCTCTACTCCCTAGCGCTGAGACAACAGGCTGCATCACATCTGCTTTATGTGGCCCTGGGTATCGAACTCACAGCCTCACATATGACAGGCAAGCACTCTTCCGACTATGCCACACCGCCAGCCAGAATCCTCTCTTTTTAAGGTCTCTGCACACACATACACACGAGCGTAGACCCTGTCTCAGGTCACTCGTGTGTTTATGTACTTCTGATTGCCTAACTTATCTGTAAGTGTCTATTCCTCTAAGAACATTTTCTAAAGAACGCTTTTTGCTGACCAGTTGACAAAGTACACATTTATTCAAACATGCAAAATGTAAACCGTCCTCAGGAACTTAAACTTTCTCATGGTGACATCAGGAATTCCATTAACAAGAGTGGCTTCCTCACCTGCTGCTGCCTGCCTGGTAGAGTATGAAATTCCACTCCAAAGCAAACAGTCACTGTGCTAGGTGTTGTGGCTAACAAGGACCCTGAGAAGACTGACGCCGCAGTGTCTCACAGGATGGCATAGGCCAACTCAAGAAAGATACATAAAGACTCCTGACCAGGGGTGGGGATGGGCAAGGGAGGAGGGTGTTTAGCCAGCAGGATTCTCAATGTCTAATCTAGAAAAGCAAGGAGTCCACTGATCCTTTTCAATGGTGATAGATTTTTTTTAAAAAGGAAATCAACATACTGGATGTAGCCAAAACTATGACTGAAAATAAAAATGTGGCTGGCAAAATCAACAGGGTCGGAATGAAAGGGATCATTTCTTTCTTTCTCAATCAAAGGGTGATGGGGAAAGGCTGGAAATTGATACTGAGTGAAACAGACAGGCGCAGGAACTGGTGTGTGTGTGTGTGTGTGTGTGTGTGTGTGTGTGTGTGTGTGTGTGTGTGTATGAGAGCATGCCTGTAGGTGCATTTGTGTGGGAGCCAGACAACACCTCAGGTATTGTTTCTCAGGTGTGTCCAGCTTTTTTTTTTTAGACAGGGTCTCACACTGGTGTGGCTCACTGCTTAGGCCAGCCTGGCTGGTCACCCAACCCCAGGAATCCACCTCTCAGGGCTGGGATTACAATTACACACCTCCAAGACAAGCTCTTTACCTGGGTTCTGTCTGGGGCTCACATTCAGTCCTTAAGCACTTTATAGACTAAGCCATTTCCCCAGCCTAGGAATTACACCTTTTAAATCACTGACTGTTACATCTTTGGAGCCAGATATGCCTATCTCTAACATCACAATGTTATTCGCACAACTTTATTTTAAAGCCGTTATATTCATTGTTTATTGAACCACTTAAATAACATTATTTATTGTGTGTGTGTGCGTGCTTGTGCACACAAACATCCCCCCCCCTGCCCTGGTGTGTATGTGTGTACAAGTACACACATGCATGGGCCAGGATAAACATGTGGAGGTCAGAGGACAACTTAAGGCTATCAATTCTCTTTTTCCATTACATGGATCTTGGGGATCGAACTCAGATCATCAGACTCATCAGACTCAGTGTTAAATGCCTTTACCTGCTGAACCATTTCACTGAGCCTGTACAATATTTTTATAAGCATGTAAACTGTTGGCTGTAAATAGCACATATGTAGGCACAACTCATATGTATAACTTGTATGCATGTGTTTATATATATATACATATACACACATATACATTTTATTTATAAGTATATAAAAGAAAAATTACCAAAGAAATTCCAAGACCCCTGAGTAGAAAGCAGAGTTGCCCAAAGCACCCACACCAGCACCCATTTCTCAGCTAAAGCAGCAGGGTTAAAGAATGTGTGCTGCAGCCCATCAGGAGGCCAGCCCATCTAGTCACTCACTGGTCCCGTGGTTCTCTGCAGGCTTTCAAACCTTCAGAAGTCCACCAAATCCTACCTGGACCATTGACTTTCAGCTCCTACTCATTGCCTTTCAGTCTAGACCCAGGACAGAATTCTATCTGCTGCAGAGACCCAGTTCAGCAGCCCTGCGAGCTGTTCCACGCCCTCCCTTCATCGCTACTTACTCTAGGGCAGAAACAACCAACCCCAAACAGATACACCATCTGCAGCCACAGAGCCGTGACATCTGCGCTCGCTCGTGGAAAGCACCTTCTAGCCTCGGGCACCTTTCCCCTCAACAAGTTAAGTGACTCAAGATGGCTCCTTCAACAATCAAACCCCTTGTCACTCATAACCTGGTCACTGTGTGGAAACATGTGACTCTACAGCCCACCTCCTCCAGAGGGAACACAGCATCAGTGTGGTCCCTAAAGAGAAAGCAGTGAGTTCAGTGTGCCTCAGTCACAGACATCTTGGTTGGTTAATATATTTAGCAAATACAGACATCTTGGTTGGTTAACACATTTAGCAAATACTAATTCAGACCCGGAAACAGATAGCAGAAAAGATTTTTTAACTTCATCTTGTAAGGCACCAGAGGTTTGGTTTCTCCTTCTTTGATAGTGTTCCTAAAAAAACAATTCCATCTTTTTTTGGGGGGTGGGGAGGCTTTGAGACAGGATTTCTCTGTGTACCTTTGGAGCCTGTCCTGGAACTTGCTCTGTAGACCAGGCTGTCCTCAAACTCACAGAGATCTGCCTGCCTCTGCCTCCCAAGTGCTGGAATTAAAGGCGTGCGCCACCACTGCCTGGCTAGAATAGAAAGTTGGTTGTTTTTTTTTTAAAATGTATTCAGTGTTCTGTCTTCAGGTATACCTGCATGCCAGAAGAGGGCATCAGATTCCATTATAGATGGTTGTGAGTTGCTATGGGAATTGAACTCAGGTCCTCTAGAAGAGCAACCAGTGCTCTTAACCGTTAAGCCATCTCTCCAGCCCCACAACTGTACCTTTTATGTCTAGGGTAGTGATTCTCAACCTCTGGGTTATAGCCCTTATAAGGGTCAAACAATCCTTTCACAGTGGTCACCTAAGACCACTGGAAAACACAGATTTTACATTACAATTCATAACAGTAGTAAAATTAGTTATGGAGTGGCAACAAAAATAATTTTATGGTTGGGGGGTCACCACAACATGAGGAGCTGTATTTTCTTTTTCTTTTTCTTTTCTTTTTCTTTTGTTGTTGTTGTTGTTTTGTTTTCTCAAGACAGGGTTTCTCTGTGTAGTTTTGGTGCCTGTTCTGGATCTCATTCTGTAGACCAGGCTGGCCTCGAACTCACAGAGTTCCGCCTGCCTCTGCCTTCCGAGTGCTGGGATTAAAGGCATGCACCAAGACTGCCTGGTCTTAGCTATAGCCAGCAAGGTGCAGGGCAGCTGATAGATCAGAGATACCTCTGTGTGGGCTCTTCCTTTCGGAAGACTTGCTGGAGGGGGTGGGGGGAGTCCTGGCTCTGTGGGAAGGCTTCCCATTCTCCCAGGAGGTTCCTGAACTGCCTCCTCCTCCTCCTCCTCTTCAGCATATAGAAGGAGCCTGGGTTTCACTTCTGCTTCTTCCACACCCTGCACCTGGATTCTCCACCGCCTCACTGACTCCACTCAGGCCTAGTAATGACCACCATCTGGAGATTTCAACCTGCCCACATATGACTAGGGTGTGGTTCAGGGGTCTCATGCCTGCAGCCGGGTTTGACCTTTCCCTACATGACCATATTGGAACCTCACATAAGCCTAAGAGGAGGAGATTATTATGCTTTGCACCTTATGGGAGACGACAGAGAGTTATGTGGTCCTCCAAGCTAAGGATACACATCTCAACACCAAGTTAGCTCTTCTTTCAAAGCCACTCTCTTGGGTACTATCCCATACTGCCTTGCAAGTCTAATCTCCAATTAAAACAGACAGGTAGCTTGCTTGCTTTAAAGAAAAACAAACAACAAAAAATAAAACAACAACAATAAAAAAGACCCCTCGGGGTCTCTAGGCATCTCTAGTGAGCAGCTTGAACTGGCCTTGGAACCCTCCTACCTCATTCTCCCAAGCATGAACAGCACTTTAGGCTGCTTTTCCAACTTTCACTGTGCATCAAATGTTTCATATGCATCTAAGAAAATCAATCAAGGCCCAAATCATGTTGCTGAATCTTGATTTGTTAAAAGATAACGTTCTGGTTAAAAGGTTCTGATTATTCATAGCAGGACAGAACGGGCAGGGGATGAACTCCCACCACCTGGCTGGCACCTGAAACCCCGACTCAATCCCTCCTGCTTCTTTCTTCCTGTCCCTGACTAAGCCTTTCTTTGTTCCCACATGCTCATGTTTGTCTTTGTTGGTCATTTTTATAAACCTAGCTTAACTGTCCCCTACCCAGTAGAATCTTCCCCAACCCAGGGCCCCCATGCTGTGCTCCCAGGATTCTCCCCGGCTTGCCAAGCACTCTAGCACCATATACAATGCCAAATACCTCAAACAGGACTTTCCCCAAAGCTCTCTAGACCAGTGGTTCGCAACATGTGGGTCGTAACCCCCTCAACAAACCTCTATCTCTAAAAATATTCACTTTGCAGTTCATAACAGTAGCAAAATTACAGTTATGAATTAGTAATGAAAATAATTTTATGGTTGGGGTCACTACAACATGAGGAACTGTGTTAAAGGGTCTCAGCATTAGGAAAGTTGAGAACTGCTGCTTTAGACCATTATGCTGTGGATGGAGGAGCCATGAGCAGAGAAGAGACAGGGTTCTGATTTATATAAGTCTGCAAAATATTTGCCCCTAATCCAGCCTCCTCATAGTCATCACTATACATCTCAGAATTGAGCCCTCATTGTAGGAACCTTAGAAATGGGGTGGGGGTATCCATCAAAACTGAAGTAAGGTAGGCTGAGCACAAGTTTAAGGATGGAGTTGAGAAACTGGTGTTTGCAGCCTGTATTCGGTCATATCCCCATTTTTCTCTTCTCCCAGATACTATCCAGGAGAGAACTGAAAGTGCATGTGTGCTTTTTCATCTTTGGAGAAGACCTAAGTACTAGCCTGCATCCTCTGTTAGGTAATGTTTTCTGGACTGTTGTCCTTGGCTTTTTCCTCTTGGAGTAGGAAGATCTGCGTAACTTAGGGATGCATGTCATCTCTTCATGGGCGTGAGGAAGGGGAGGGCATGGACATGTCTACCTGACATGGTTGGTGCTAGGGTGCTGAGACTGCTCTCCTCAGAAAAGCCTGTTTGTGAAGTTGAGCCGGGGCTGAAGTCTAGGAACTCAGACTTCAGGATTGTACTCTTCACCCTCTAATGGTAAGCACAGCTGGCAGGATTCAAATATTTGTATAAACAACCTCGTTTATGCAGAATGCCTATTTTCCTTTGTGAGTCTAGGATTTTGTAATGAGACAGAGAATGGCCGCATGACCAAATCTCCCCAAGAGATTTAGTATAGAGAAATGAGTCGCTAGCAGAAAATTCACATTTCTCAATAATTCGTCAATAGAGGACCCATGCTGAGATTCCAAAGGAAAGGACTCTTGAGACCCAGTGCCGGGCTGTCTTTGGACTCGGTCCCCTGTACCTTTCTCTTTTCCAGGCTTTCCTTATATATTCTCACCGTAAGAAACTATAACTATATACTAAATCTCATAGAACCTTCCAGGAGATCATCATAGCCAGAAATGGCCTTGGAGACTCCTAAAAAGGAGAAGTTTTCAAGTATTCATGGGCTGTGGTGGGAGTCACAAGAAGTCTGAACCTTGTAAAAAAAAAAAAAAAAAGGAGACAGGCAATATGAGGACCCATGGGAGATGATATCTCCCCATAAAGGCAGGCAGGGTGCGTGACCTGGACAGTGGCATGCACTGTGTAAACTGTCTCAACAAAAAAATATGGAATGAAACCTATAAGGTACGGGACATTTTGTTTTGTTCTGTATTGGAGACTTAACTATTTCCTACTTTTAAAATGTCCAGAGCAGTAGGTGTGGTGGTGTACACTGACAGTCTCAGCAGAGTCCAAGGGCACCCTCTGCTACACCGTGAGTTCCCAGCTGGCCTGTGCAACACACCTCCCCAAAAATCAGGCAGCATCATGAATGAACTCAGATGAATTGTTCTCTGCATGTCAGTCTCCTCAATATATCTACTCTGGCTCCCAGGGAAGCCATAGCTTCTACCTAATGAGAGCAAGCTTGCTATTGTCAGCATAGATACAGCAGTGTGTGTGCTTTAAAATGCAAGTCAAGGGACCAAGGGACCAGAGAGGTGACTGGCTCACTTCTGTTTTTCTGTACCATTCCTAGCTCTATTTTGTTTGGTTTCTCCTCCTCCCCTGCCCCGTTTTGGTTTAGTTTTTGGAGACATGTTCTTTCTATGTAGCCCTCACTATGTAGAACAGGCAGGTCTCATGGAGATGAGCCTGACTCTGGCTCCCAAGTGCTAGGATTAAAGACATATGTTATCACACTTGGCCCTAGCTCCCTATTTTTGCAAATAGTAATTGGATAATAAATTGATATGCATGGTGCTGGAGAGAAGGCTCACGGGCCAAGATCACTTGTTCTTCCAGAGAACCCAAGTTCAGATTCTAGTACCTACTTCAAACGACTCACAAATGCCTATAACTCCAGCTCCAGGGGATCTGACACTCTCTTTTGGTCTCAAGTACTCATGCACACATAGCATACACCCTCTCTCTGTGTCTCTGTGTGCATGTGTCTCTGTGTGTGTCTCTGTCTCTCTCTCATACGGACATTTTAAAAAAAGAATGCAAATCAAATGAAAGAAGGACTAAGCAGATGATGGTTCACATTTCTTCCCAGCGTCCTCTGCCTTTTCCTCTCTCTTTACGACTTACTTTGATCTCAAATTTACAAGATGTACTTGTCAATGGGAGAATATGTTCTACTTTACCAAGGAATTGATTTCATTTTAATAGAACAGCGATGTTTATTTGAAACAAAAGCCACATCTGATCCTGTAGGCAAGCAACTCTTTACTTTTTCAATTCACAAAACATTTTTAGACAACACCTCATTTGATCCTCATAACAACACTATAAAGTAGATGTGACTTTTTTTTTCTTTCATTACAGAGGATCAAATGTAGAGCCCCATGCATGCTAGCCAAATGCCCAACCACAGAGCTCCATCCTCAGTCCAATAAGACAATGGGGCTTTCATCTTCCATGGCATGGAATTCATTGCAATTTGGCTGGCTGGCTAGCTATGGCTTCAGAAAAATGAGGGCTTTATAGAAATGGATAATCCCTGAAATCTCACCACGGAGGAACAGGCTAAAAGGCAAAGTAGGCGTTTGGAGGAATTATTAAGATCACAAATTAAGTCACTTCTATGGACTCCATAGCAGGAAATAGATTTTTAATGAGGAAATTGAAGCTAATATGTACCAGCTGTCCTGTTACCCACTGACGAGTATTAAGGCAGATTAAATTATTAATGAAAACTGTAGCAGCTTAGAAACTTAACCTCTTCCCAGTCCCCCTTCCTCTCCCTTCTCTGCCTGGTTCAACACCGCCATTAGAAGCAGCGCGCCCGATCGTACACAGTTTGGGACAACCACTTGCTTTACTATTCAGTAGCTGTGGTGCCTCCCAAGTCGTTGAACCTTTGCAACTGTAAAGCGGAGAGGGCAGCAAATTCATAGAGTTAGGCAGAGTAGTGCCTATCTCTATCTACTCTATCTCTATCTAACTACTATCAAAGTAGTGCCTGCGATGGCTGGCTTAAGGTGAGTGATTCATAAAAGCAGAGATTATTGAAATACGGGAAGAAGGAGGGATCAGCAACCACTTATTGAACATAGTGAGTATTCAGACAATCCGCACTGTGACAGCTATTCAGATTCTTAAAATCCTTGAAAATACTCCCACAGGTGAGAACGTAATTGCTAGCCAGAGCACTCTGCATGCATCTACTATCCCAGCTGTCCTGGCTTCTCTCCTAAGATGGGACTCTTCATGATCTCACCACTTTCTCCTTTGGGGCACATCACCTGAAGTGTTTACTCTATGGAGTAGCAAGGCGCCTCCAAGAAGGTTGCTAGGCGGCTCCTCCCCAAACACCTTCTTCCTTGGCAGCCAAACTTCACTTGACCCATAGACTCATGAGCAAAGAATAAAGATTGTGGAGGCTAAGGAGATGCCGCATTCTGTCAAGTGTTTGCTACAAAAGGGTGTGGTGATGTGTGCCTGTAATCCCTGTGCAGGGAAGACAGAAAAAGAAGGATCCTTGGGGCTTGCTGACCAGCTAGAATAGCTGAATCCGCAAGCTCCAGAGTCAACGAGACCATGCCTTAAAAAATAAGGAGGAGGGCTGGAGACACGAATCAGCAGTTTAGAGTATATACAGTTCTTCCAGAAGACCCAGGTTCGGTTCTCAGCACCCACATCAGACAGCTCACAACTGTCCAGTTCTAAGGGACCCAAAGGTCCTTTTCTGGCCTCCATATGTTCCTGTGCCCACATGATGTATATAAACTCACAGAGGCCCCCACACATACACAGAAATAAAAAAAAATCTTTAACAAGAAAAAAAATTAAAAATAAGGTAGAAAGTGAGTGAGAAAGACATCTGACACAGGTCTCTGCCCTAAACACACCTGTGCACACATGTAAATAGGTGCACACATACAAAATCATATAATCACTTTGGCATACGCTACTAAGACTTTGGAAGTTGTTATCCTGAAATAGACAATTAATAATATCACTATCACATGATTATTGAAGTGACTCCATCATTATGTATACTATTAGCTTTATGTACACACACATACACACACACACACACACACACACACACACACACAAGCAACACATATGGGTAAATACATGGAGGGAAAAGAGAGGAGATGAAAGGCTTGTTAACATGGTCTCCCTCAATCTTCCATGTACTGGGTGCCAACTGACCAGAAATGAAGAAAAACAGCTTCCTCCAAGCCCAGACTGAGGTGCTATGTACTCACATTGGTGTTGCACAGTTTGTACTGCCGATAGGCCCCGATGCATGAGATTGCTGCAGATCGCAGAGGCTGGGAAAAGGCCTGAGCTGCTCCATGGGGCCTGGCACCACCATTGCTGCTCAAATCCGGGCTGTGGAAGAGACTCGAAGCTGCAGGATAGTTCTGGTCATGAGTCAGAGGCAGCTGATAGACAGAGGCCTCAGAGGCAGGCAGTCCAGAACGAGGGCCACTGTCACTTTGGTAGAGAGGTCCGTTGTGAGAGAACTGGTGAGCTGGTGGTCTGTAGCCCTGCCTAGAAGCAGATGCCTCCTGGGACCTGGAATGCCGGGATGAAGGCCTTTGTCTCCGAAGCCTCTGTGGAGTATGTGTGGTATCCGTCTGCAGCGGTAAGATGTAGGGAGCCTTCCCGTAGCCATACTTGCCAGGGCCGATGGGACCTCGGGTCCTGCTCCTAAAGACAGGCACACAACAAAGACCAACAGAGTCATGTGAATTTGTATACCAACTCAAGAGCTCTGGACCCATGGCCCAGAAGAGACATCATGGAAGCCAGAGCAAAGGCTCCCTAGAAACTAAAGTAGGATGGAGGTAGGAATCAGTGGTCGGATGACCTGCAGAAAATGTAAGAGGTTAGACACAAAGTTAGAATCACAAGCCGTGGTCAGTGTAAGCTCGCTGCATCATGAAGCTTGGGCCTTTCTGCAGGAGCTACTTAGGGTTTCTGAGACCTGCAAACACACAGTTGCAATTTCAGCAACAGTTAGTTCCCATTCACTTTTCCCCCTTATAATGTGTTTTTGTTTTTTTCTCACTCAGCTGTATCTAAATTTCTCATGATCTCCATGACCATGTATATCCAAAGAGCTTACTTTCTTGGGTAAGTGGAGCTTAGCCTGAACCATGACATTCTACTACAGTCCTGGGACCTACCTTGCACTGGCCTTAAAAGACCAGTGGGTAATAAGCGATTGTCTACCATTCCATGATTCTTGAGGAAACCCATGCTAAGCAATGAGTTGTCCTTGTGCTAGCATGACTCTTCAGATTTTGTAAAGATGAACTGCCTTCTGAGGCCTTGTAAAAATCGCATGTGCAGTGGTTGTCCTCATAAATATTTAACCACTGCATTTCTCCAAGTCAAAAGGCCCTGATTCGAAGCATGTGCCCCCCTTCCACGGTGTAAATACTCCCTCCATGTCCAATCTCATGCCACCAGTGGGAAGATACAGTCAGTTCTAACATGCAGGTTAAAGAGCAGCCAAGCTGGGGATGGAGCTCACTAGTAGAGAACATCCTTCACATGCACGAGGCTTGCCTTCCATCCCCAGTACCAGTGCTGCAAAGAAAAACCAGAGTCAGGTCCAGAACTCGGTTGCCTGTCAATTTAGTCAATTAGCTTTTATTTTTACTTATATGGGGGAGGGCAGAAGAGGGCACCAGATCCTCAGGAGCCGCAGTCACTGAAGGTTGTTAGCTGCCAGATGTGGGCATTGGGAACCGAACTCAGGTCCTCTGCAAGAAGAGGACCCACGCTCCAGCCCCACACTTGTCAATTTGCTATGAAAATACTGTGGACAAAACACAGAGCGAGGAATGGTGCAGAAAAACAAAAAGGAATCAGGAACATGTTCCAGGACCCCAACCTCACAACCATAAACAACCAGACAGAATGCAGATGAGGGTATGAACCTTAGAATTAATCTACTTCATTGTGTCTGGGGGAATTCTGAGGGAACAGGAAACACACGTGTCCAAGAGATCTAAGAAGGTGTCCTGGTCATCGAGAGGAGATTCACCCGGCATCCACCACTCTGCAGAAGGACTTAAGCAATTCCATTCTTATTTGAGAAATGACTAAACTGGATGAAATGACCGCCAAGGTTGCTCCAACTCTAAAATTATATGCTTCCATAATAATTAATTCTACATTTATGTAAAACTGGAAATGTGCCCAAGGGTTTCTACAGGATGGCCCCATTAAAATAAGCACATTAAAATAGCAATCAAGGTGAAACATTGATTTTTGCCCTCCTGGGGAAATTCTTTCCCCACTCTATATAAGCATGAATATAAAACTTAACAGAGCACAACTAATTATTAACATCTTTATCACTAATTGCACCTCCATTCTTGGCTGATACGGTTTTGAATTAAACTAAGCAGCAGTATTTATTTTACCTTCAGGCATTTCTCAATTAATCTTGGCAACACTTGGGACTCAGTTAATGGTGGAGGCTTTAACAGATGCCATTAAGAAGTTAGTCTTAGAATACATATAGGACTTGGACCCAATTTGCCTTTTTCTTTCTTGTGGCAGGCCAGGTAAAATGAATGACATCATAGAAAGGCAAAGGAAGGAATTTTGGAGTGTGTATGTTTTTAAGTTCTGAAAATCTACCAAAATTGAAATCCAGCCCCAAAGTAAGTGCTCAGTGGAGACTCTAGCTGAAGGTAATGGAGAAACCCAGACAACTGAATAGAACATCTCACAGTTGCTGGTGCCTAAGGCCTTGTGGGGATGTAGATTCTGGAGTACAGAGGTGGCTCACTTGGAAAAGTACTTGCTGTGCAAGCATGAGAAGCTCAGTTGATCCCCCCAGATCACCCACAAAAAAGCTGGTTTGCTGGCCAGCCAATCTAGCTGGCCCAGTGAGCTCCAGGCCCATGGAGAGACTTTACTTCAAAATGTAAGGAGGTAAGTGATTAAGTAAGACACCTAACTTGGACCTCTGGCCTCTTCATGTGAGAGTGTACACACACACACACACACACACACACGTGTGTACACACACACACATACACACACCACACGGGGGTTGAGGGTGGGGCAGTGCACTTTGGTTTGAGAGGTCTGGGATGGAGCCTGAGACCCTGCATTTCCAACAATCTCCCAGGGGAGTCCAGAGCCGCTGGTCCACAGACCTAGAGATTTGAGGAACAAAGCCACGGAACTGAACTGAACTGAACTTCCAAACAAAGGGGTCAAAATTCAAGATCAGAAATGCTGGGTTTTAGTGAAGAAAAAGATAGCAATGGCCGTGAAGCAAAACCAAACAGTCCTCTGCATCTGTGGCCTACATTAAAGGTCTGCTTGCCTGTGGACAGGCAGCCCTATCACTCACTCAGTGCACACTGATGAAGCCTGCTTAATAACACTCGTGGGCAGCAGAGAAAGGAGCTGCTGGGATGGATGACTATGGAAACATCTTCCCCAAAGCAGACCCTCACCCCAAAGGGTAAGACACATATACAAATGTCTAGTTTTCTATTCACATCGTCATCGGTTGTGGGGTGGGAGGAGGGGGGAGGGTGGCTCTTCCCAATACTCTAAAACCGTTCAAAATATCCTGGAACCCCCCCCATCTTTGGAAAGACAATGATGTGAAAGCATTAAATGGTAGTTTGATTCTGATAAACAGACTACAAAGAGCAAGCAAGTCAGACATGATTGTGAGCGGTTTGATTTCTGAGTCCTTGACTCCTAACATAGGGTAACAGCAATAGAGCTATCCCCACTTGGCTGGGACAGCATCTGTGTTCCTTGTGACCTATCAGAGCAAACAACCCTGGTGGTTCAGGGTGGCCTCTTCCTCACCAAGACAGAGACCATCTGGCCACCTGCAGGGGGTCTCCACAGAATGGGGTAAATTTACACAATGTTGTGACAATAAGCACAGATGTGCCCATGGGGCCCCATGTGAATGTTTAACCCTTCTAGGAGAGCATGCAGTAGCTGCCTAGGGGGGATGATAAGTTGGCTTATTCTTAAGTTTTGTAAGAACCAAGCTGTGGAATTTTACTTTAGGAACTCCACTTGACAACATTTTGGTTAACTGTTAAAAGTTAAGCAACGTGCTGGTCAGTTTTAACTGTCAACTCCACAGCATCTGGAGTCACCCAGGAAGAGCAGAATTAAGTAGGTTAGATTGGCCTGTAGGCATGCCTGTGGGGACAGTCTTATTAGTTGATACAGGAAGACCTAGCCCATGGTGGGTGGCCTCATTCCCTAAGCTGGGCCCCAAACTATGTAAGAGTGGAGAAGGCTGGCTAAGGGCAAGCCAGCAGACAACATGGATGCACTCATTTCTGTCTGCTCTTGTAAGGATTGGTTGCTACCTTGACTTCCCCACAATAATAGACCACCACCCGGACCTGTAAGCCAAATAAACCCTTTCCTCCTGTGAGGCTTTGAATCAGGTATTTGTCACAGACATAAAACCAAAACCAGCAATAAGACAGAAAAGTTGAAGTTCGGAGATCAGAGATAGGAAAGCCACAATACTGCAGTGGTCTAAGACACACACCCCTGAAGCCAAGAATTATGAGTTTGAACCTCAGCTCTGCCACTGGTGAGAAAGAGGCCATCCAACTAGCTTAGGAGCACTGAATAAGCTACTCGATCCCTGTGCCTCAGTTTTCTCCAGACGGGGTCAGAACTAGGTCACTGCCCAGTGAAGCATTAGGGTGTGACATTTCCGGAGATACTCAGGACAGGCAAGTGACGGCTAGAGCTGTTAGTGGTGATGTTTTTTTATGTTCCGTGCTGTTAACCTCTGTCTCACTCCAGCCCCAGGGCTAAACCCATACTCATTCATAAAGACGGCATCACAGTTTGAACATCCTGACTACACCACAGTCCTGATCATCAAGCCCTATGACTTGACTCTAGGCTAGCCTTGGGGTACAAGTAAATCCCCTAGGGTGTGTGTGATCACAATAAGCTTGTGATTTGGCAGGTTTGGGGGGAGGGCTGATTCTGCTTTTGTTACAAGCCCCTGGGTGTCAGCCATGCAGCAGTTTCGGGGCTACAGTCTGTAGTAACTCCTAGGCATTGCCACACACATTTGGAACATGCGCACCCCAGTGTGAGCTCAGCATCATAGGCTAGTTCTTCAGAACCTGTCTCTGGGTGACCATCAGAACCACCTAGAACACCTGTTACAACAGATCGTGAAGCTCCACCTGCCAAGTCAGACTTGGGCCTGGGAATCTGTATTTCCAACAAGCCAAGGGAGGTGCTTTCACTCTTGTCTAGGGGAACACACCGTGAGGACTGCTGGTCAGTCGACAGTGCCCCACCCCAGACATAAACTGGCTCTCACACTCGCCCCTCTTCTCAGCAGGAAGCCCACTGCTTGGCCAGTGGAGATGCCTGCTGCATCTTCTGTCCCCTAGGTCCTGGACGGACCAGTCCTGCCGCCGTCCCTGCAGCGTCTCTCCAGGCCTTCCCAGCTTTGGTCCGTATTGTTTCCTCCGCTCATGCTGCCTTCCCAGCGGAGGACCTGGAATGCACACCTACCAACTGCTGAGGTTCTTCTCAGCAGCCCTCATCCCGATCCAAACTCCAATACAGCCTGCACAGAAGACACGTCCTTCCTTGACCTCCCAATGGACCCCACGGAGCTGTCATCCTACAGCCATCTTTCTCATGGGTGGTTCCATTCCTGCCTGAGTCACTAGAATGCAGACTCCCTGCGGGCCAGGTCTTACTCATGTATAGCTCCATAGCCTACCACAATGACTAGTACATAATAGGCATTCACTTCCACTAACTAACCACTGATGGGCTGGAGAGAAAGCTCAGAGGTTAAGAGCACTGACTGCTCTTCTAGAGGACCTGGGTTCACTTCCCAGGACCCATACAGGGGCTCACAATCTTCTCTAATTCCAATCCCAGGAGATCTGGCCTCCATAGACAATGCACACACACAGTGCACAGATATAAATGCAGGCAAAACATTCATACCCAGAAAATTAATTTAATTAAAAAATAATAATTAACCACTGAAAACGGTAAAGCCCGAACGAATGGCTCCAGTCACTGACACCCAAGGGAAGTATGCCTCTTATTGCGTTTCTTGCATTTCTTTGATATGAAGTAGCCAAAAGTCTCAGTAGTGATAAAATATACTAAGATCAAGTGAAACACTGCATTTTATCTAAAGAGTATTAATTAACTGTGGTCCCAAGGACAAGGCCACTTCCCTCTATGTAGGAATCAAGTGTTCTTTGTTGGGTGGGAAACTTCTCGACACCTAGAGAAGAAACAGGTCCTCGGACTAGGAAGGAAGGTCCAACAAGAGCTGAGTCACCCCCTCTATTCTCAAAATGAGAGAAAAAAATAGGCTGGACAGATAGCTTAGTCAGTGAAATGATTGCCCTGCAAGCATGGGGACCCTAGTTAAGTCCTCAGAACCCACATTTCAACAGCCAATGGGGAAGTGAGCTTGGAATCTCAGCACTGGGGAGGCAGAGATGATGGGCAGACCCCTAGGGCTTGCAGACCAGACAGACAGCCTGGCCTATTTGTGAGTTCCAGGCTAGGGAGGAACTCTGTT
>CABHPQ010002188.1:0-48964 GCA_902168405.1 Peromyscus aztecus | reverse complement strand
GCAAGGCTAACACAGCCACTTGTAACCAATAGATGGCTCACCACCTCTTAGTTCCCAGCATGGCATAGAACAGGCAGTGAGGGGCCTTTGGGAAGCAGGCCTGTTTGTGTTTCTTATACTTTCCATGTTTATTTCTATTCTGTTTTCTCCTATAGCTCAGTCAGGTCCCTGCAAGAGGCCCAGCCCCTCAGCTGTGCTAACATTAATCACATTCAAGGACCCAGCATCCCGGAGAGCAATAGCCCCTGTGACTGCCACCTTCCAGAAGCCTCAGGAAGGAAGCCTGAGAGCCGAGCGGAGTGGGAACTCTGCAGAGGGGCCGCCGAAGAGTTCTCGTGCTCTGAGTGTGCCAAAGCCTCCTTGCATGGCTGTGCTGGGTAGGTGCAGGGCTTTCCACAACCAGAGAAGTAACATTCCTTGCACACAGGCACAGGAAGGAGTCAAGTTGCTAGGAGAAATAAGTCTTCCCCAGAGAAGATGGCAATGGTGCTTGGGGACAAAATGACCATATCTTCCTGCAGACAGCAGACTGAGGTAAGGGTGGATGGAAGTCCCTGCACCAGATTCTGTTGAAAACATGGCCCATACTGTGTCTAATAGAGAATGCCCACAGGAGTAGAAGGGGTCCTTCCAGCCACATTCTAACTTTTTACTGCTCTCTAGCAAGTAAAAACACTTACCAAGCCAGTGTTTTGCACGCTAGTCTAAGTACCAAATTCCAGCATTCGGAAATTGTGATGCTATGTATCACAAACTCCCAAGTACAGAGATGCTGAGTCTGAAGGTTGCCTCTATTCCTGACTCAAGACATACATGGGCAACCTCCTGCTCTCCCCTCCTTCCACATGGTCCTTGAAGCTAGGAAAAGCAGAAGGGAAATGGAATTTGCAATGATGACCATCACTCACAGTTCATGGTAAGACCAAATGTTATCTCTTAAAAAAGCTTTTAGTACTGTTGTAAAACAGGGCCTTCTGGACATGACAGAGCACTCAGGAACTCACAGCTGTAGCTGGTTGTTTTTTACTCTTTTCTATTTGGGGGGCCCACCACCCAGCTCCCCAATAAATCCACACACTGAGATTTATTATGACTTATGAATGCCTGGCCTTAGCTTGGCTTATTTCTAGCCAGCTTTTCTTAACTTAAATTATCCCATCTGCCTTTTGTCTCTGGACTTTTACCTTTCTCTACCTCTGTTTATCTTTCTTTCTTTCTTACTCTGTTATTGGCTGTGTAGCTGGATGGCTGGCCTCTGATGTCCTCCTCTTCTCCTTTTGTGCTCCTTCCTTGATCCTCTAATGTTCTTCTCCTTCTATTTATCCTCTCTGCCTTTCAGCCCCGCCTATTTCTCTCTCCTGCCTCGCTATTGGCCGTTCAGCTCTTTATTAGCCCAATCAAGTGTTTTAGACAGGCAAAGTAACACAGCTTCACAGAGTTAAACAAATACAACATAAAAGAATGCAACACATCTTTGCATCATTAAAACAAATGTTCCGTAGCATGAGTAAATGTAACACATCTTAAATTATTATTCCACAACACACAGAAGCTGAGGCTTTCTACACAAAACCTGTACAGGACCAAGCCAGTCAATATTCCAGTGTGGGTGGAGAGGGAATCAGGAGACCCCACCCCTAGCTTCAAGTTATTGGCAGTTTGTGGCTGCAACTGAGAAAGAGTCCTTTTCCTTTGGGGGTGTGGCCTCTGGTAGGTGGCCCATGCTCCAGTGAATGGCCTATACCCATGCACATACAGGCAGCTCTAATTGGACCCAATGATTATAAAGAAAAGGCAAATGGGCTATAAAGTTGGGTGAGGAACTTCCAGGGATATCTGGAGGAGCTGGAGAAAAAGAAGGGTAGAGAGGATCAAGACACACTGTATAAATGCATGTATGAAATCCTCAAAGAACAGATGAATACGATTTAAAAAACAAAAACCATTTTAAGGGCTTTTAGGGATTAAGACTATAGCTCAGCTGACAGACAACTTGCTTAGCCATCACAAAGACCTGGGTTCCTGCAAAAACTAGGTGTGGTAGCACACACCTGTAATCTCAGCATTTGGGAGGTGGAGGACCAGGAGTCCAAAGTCATTTCCAGCTACATAGTGAATTTGAGGTCAGCCTGGGCTACCAGAGATATCTCAAACAAAAAAAATAAAGAATTGTACACACACACACACACACACACACACACACACCAGTAGGAACTACCTCTAACAGCTGTTCCTCTCAGTGCTGGCAGATGTGCAAGACACAAGGTCTGCTGAACCTGCAGCACCCTGGGACTCCAGCAGGAGGGATGGTCTGAGGATCAGTCAGTGCATCTCTTCCAGTAACGCCTTCTCTTTCCCAGAGCTCATTTCCAGAATGAGACTGAGGACCGTAACACCAGAAAAAGAGCCAGATACCTCAAATGGGGCATGGTGGCATATGCCTGTCAACCCAGCCCTCAGGAGGCTGTAACCGGATTACTACTGGAAGTGCAAGGCCAGCCTGTGCTACAGTAGTGAGTTCAAGGAGAACCTGGGTTACAGTCTGAGAGCCTGTCTTGAAACAAAGTAAAATGATCACAAGGGGAAAGGAATCTTTAGGTGTGGGCTGTGTTGGTGAAGAGCCAACATCTAGGCTGCAGAGGGCAGAATAACAGCTTCTACCACAGGCAACGGAGAAGGGTTAGGGCCTTCGAATCATCCTTCCACCCTCAAGGAGAGCATGAGCCTGTGTAGCAGGCAGACAAGAGAGCAACTGAGGGCAATAATCAGAGATCAGTAAGAGGCTGCATCCCTGGGTGAGCACAGAGAGAACCATATGCTTTGGGGACAGTCTGTTACCAGCATGGCAGCTGCCTAGGACATGGTAGTAAGCCATGTCGCTACCTGAATTGCGACTGTGGATCACAAACCCAAAGCACACACAGTCCATATGCCCTTCAACAGGGGGATCCAGAGCCAGCTGTGTCATGATACATTCAGATACTGGAGTAATGAGGAAGACATCTGAAGGACAAGGCAGGGAGGTGCCCAGACACAGAAGCAGCTCTCCAAAATACGGTAAAGTGAACGGGAACAGAACACAGAGGACACTGAACTCAGGACATCAAGGGGATCCTGTCGCTGCGGGGTGTGGGGGGGGGGGGGGGGGGGGGGGCGGAGCGGCGGCAAGAACACATACAGTAAATGCATGCATGCCCAAGTTACATTTCAGAGCCAATAAAAACAGAACACTTGGGAGACTGGAGAGGCGACTCAGCAGTTAAGAGCCCTTGTTGCTCTTCTAGAGGAAGAGGACCCAGGTTTGATTCTCAGCACCCACATGGCAGCTCTCAAACATGGCACTCCAGTTCCAAGGGATCCAACGCCATCTTTTGGCCTCTCCAGGCACTTGCATGCATGTGGTACATACATGCAGGTAAACCACTCATACACATAAAATAATAATTAAAAAGTTGAAATGGAATATTGATTTTTTTTTTTTCTGGGCACAAAGCCTAAGAGGATGGACTAGAGAGAGACCCACTTGATTTCCTACTCTTGGGTACTGCCTCCTCACACTACACACACACACACACACACACACACACACACACACACGGGCTTACAATACATGAAGGCAATATGCAACACACTCAATTGTTTTTCACACTGTGTCTACAAAACCCACCATTTATCTCAGCGTGGACGTGGAAGCAGATGTCTCCCGGCAGAACTGCCCTGATGCAGTGTCAAAGGGAGAACTCAGTGAGGAATCTTAATCCTTGTATATGCAGATGTCTTGAGAAGGGACAAAAAATATCCACTTATGGACACCCCAAAGGCTGGGGTGGAAATATCAGAAGCCAAAACATTCTTCTGAAATGTAGTCCACAGCAGAGAAGGTGTGTACTCCCAGAAAGATTCTAGGTCAAAAACCGAGCCGGGGGGTCAAGGTCATCACAAGGGAACCCACAGAAACAACTAACTTGGGCTCACAGGAGCTCACAGAATCTGGACCAACAGCTAGGGACCCTCCATGGGACCGAGCCAGGCCCTCTACATAAGTGTGACAGTTGTATAGCTTGATCTACTTGTGGGTCTCCTAGTGGTGAGAGCAGGGCCTGTCCCTAACCCTTTGGCTGGCTTCTATGAACCTATTCCTCATACTGGGTTGCCTTACTCAGCCTTAATACAAGGGGAGGAGCTTAGTCCTACCTCAACTTGATATGCCATGCATATGCTTAAATGCCCAACATTTCTAACCAATGGGCCAATAAAGCCCATGGCTCTAGGCTAATTCATAGAGACCAAAGGCTCTGTGTTCCACTAAACCAATCAGAGCAGCCCCCAGCCCCTATGTGGAAGAAAAAGGAGCTAGCAAAATTAGACCAGTGGCCAGTGGCTATCTGCAAAGTTCTCAGAGCTCCAGATTACAGGGAGGAATTAAGAGGGCGTAGAAGCAAGGACCAGAAACATATGTGTTCCAAAGCTATTATCTGAAGCAAGCTGGGCAGGAAGGGGTTTGCGGCCGAGGGTTGGAAGAGGCTTCTTCTCCCTGAAGCTCTGTTCCTGTTCCACCACCTGCCAAAGGGGCAAAGAGATCACGCACAGCCAGGGTTCAAAGCAGCTTCAAGCAAATGGTTTGGGTTGAGTGCAGATGTCCTTTTAGAAGTTCAGAAGACTGTAGCTCCTGCCAGGGCGGGGCTGGGCAATAAAAATTAAGACAGTGAAAACCATCGCTTTCCTGGCTGACTACTGTGCAGCAAACACATGATGAGGACTTGACCAGATCTGCCTCTGTTCCCCACGACTGGTTAAGAGGAGGGGTAAAAGACAGAATGAGAGACAACTGACAGGCTGGCTCTGAGCCTGATGAAAGAAGGGGCCCCCTCCCCGCAACACTGTGTAGGCAGGGAGAGGGAGGGACTTGTGGTGTGATGAGTGCGTTTCCCTGAAGGTAAAGGAAAGCTGTTCCACAGGTGCATTCGGGGATGCTCCCAGAAGTCAGGAGTCAAGGAACATGGGCAACAGAAGTGACTGAAAGGTGGTTCTGGAGGGACTCCAAGTTTATATCTTTTTATTATATTTTCAGATTTTATTGATGTTTATGTATATGTATGTTTGTCTTTGTGTATGTGTGCATGGCACAAGTGTGCAGGTACCTGAAGAGGATAAAGGACGGCATTGGATACCCTACCCCGTAGCTGGAGTTATAGACAGTCGAGAGCCACCTGAACTAAGGTCCCCCGGAAGATCAACAAGCACTCTTAACTGCTGAGCATCTCTTTAGCCACAGGACTAGGAGTTTAAAAGGCCTCTTTTTTTTTTTTTCCATGAGGAAGTCAAACTTTAAGAAGACATTAATCCTTGGTGAGTGGGTGAAGTTCATAGGGTGGTACCCACATAGTACCACCCTCTAAAATAAATCAAAGCAACAACCTTTCAGAACAGACCTGGTCCTCCTGGGAAGAAGCCCTGGAGAAGACTTCAACTCCCACTCCAGACACTGTCTTCAAGCATCTTCTTTTCCAGAATCATGCTGCAAAATCAGCTACGTCCCCAAGAGCAAGTCATCCATTATGCTCACCTGTGCTGTGTACCTGGGGGGCCCTGGGCTGCCAGGACAGCTCTGGAGGTGTGTTATTCAATGTGACCCAAAGGGAAGAAATAAGGACAAGCGAATGGGCACTAGGGAAAACCAGCTCCCATATAGCAGAACAATCAATGGTCAAACAGCAGCCAAGATGGCAATTGGAGCCAAACGGGTCATTCATTCCACACGGGCACCTGAGAGCTCGAGGCAGCGTGTCCTCCCACTGGGTAAATCACTTGGATCAGAGGAAGAGGCATCCTCTGGGATCTTCACAAAAGCAGGAAGTGAACCAGTGGAGCTCTGAGAGAGAGGCATTCAAGCAAAGATGGTTTTCATACCCTACGTTCTGCTCAGCAAGGCATCCCTGAGGGTGGTGTAAGGGGCAGGGGAGGGAGGAGTAAACTTTAACTGGCACTAGGGGTGGTAACATGGGAGGATGTAGGAAGACCCCAGATATTCCATCAGCCTGGCTGGCTAGGCCCCTCATGACCTGTGTAACCATGGGCAAGCCCCTGCACGGCTCCACTCTCCAGCAGCAAAAGAGAGACAACCATGCCTGTTCCTTCTGGCTAGTGTACAGACTCAGTGAAATCACTCCCAGGAAGTGCTGAGCACAAGCCAGGGCTGCAGTGGTTACTCCCCAGCGGTGGGTGGTTCCCATGAAGACGGCACTGCTCTGAAGGTTAAAGAGAGAGCCTCTGACCTCAATGTGGGGACCACAGCAAAGGCTGAGAGCCAAACATGGCACGGAGAGCTATGCAACGGCTTTGCCTACAAGAACAGTGAATGCTTTCATTCTTCTGGTATGAGTAAGAGAAGACCTCTTGGGAGTCCAAGCTGCTGCCAATGTGGGCTGTAATCTGAGCTGCAGCGGCTCTTGGGACTACAAGGGTTTAAGGGGTACTGAATGGGATTACCTGCAGGGCAAGGGGCCTGGCCAGGGCAGATACTGAGTGAACATTGGCTCCTAACCCCTCTCTCCTGGGGGCCTCTGAAACAGTGCCCCTTGCCTCTGCGGCTGACCCTCTGTGGCCTGAAGAAAGCTTAAGATTGATTTTCTGCAAGTTCTGCTGAATTCATTAACACAATAATGATAATGATTCTAACATGAATTATGGTTTCTGAGTATCTTTTATGTGACAGGCAGAGGAAGCAATGCTGTTTCCATTGGATTCTGGATCAGTCTCTTCCACTCTGAGTTTGTATATTAGTATGCTACTTTCTGTGTGTGTGTGTGTGTGTGTGTGTGTGTGTGTGTGTGTGTGTGTATGTGTGTGTGTGTGTATGCACATGGACATGTATGTGTGCATGTGTGTGCATGTGTACATGGACCAGTATGTGTACATGTGTGCATGCATGTGTATATGCATATGTGTATGCAGGTGCACATGTGTGTTTATGTATGTGGAGGTCAGAGGACAAACTTGACTATCATTCATTCCTCCTCTTTCCTTCTTCCTTTGCGTTAGGATCTCTTTCTGCTCCAGAGCTGCCAGGCTAAGCTGACTCATCAGTGATCCCCAGAGACGCTCCCATCTCCGCTCCCTCTCCTGTCCCTATGACGACAAGTGCTCACCATCACAAACGGCATTTTCACATGGCTTCTGGGGCTTGGACCCAGAACCTCAGGCTTGCAAGGCAACCACTTCACCAACTGAGCCAACTCCTCAGCCCCTTACACCATTTTCTCTGGGGCCAATTACCATATATCACTCCATCTTTTTCTTCATTAGAAATATGGGGTGGAAATCACACATAATTGTGAATCTTCCTTGCATTAAAGGACTCCCTTTAATTTAAGGGTGCATCTATTACTCTTAGTTCAGTGAAGGATACAGAGATTCTTCCTAGAGTTTTACCTGATCTCTAAAAATGTTTAGCACAGTATATTTAAATAATGCATGTGGTATTCAAATCACTGTCATGTCAAACACCTGTCAGGGCTTCCTGCATGTGACCACCACTTCACCACCAATGCAAACAGTGAAACAGGTCATGTCTCTTGTTTTAAAAGAGAAAACTGAGGCTAGGGGACATTACACAGCCTGCCAAGCTGGTAACGCTGTGGTGCACAGATATCATTTATTATATTAATGGATCTTATTGAATGGATGGCTGATAAGCTCTTAAGGAACATAGACAACTGCAAATGATACAGTTTTTAAATGCCAAGTTCAAATTCATAGCAGATGATGGACACGAACGAGAAATTACTAGAAAATGAAAAAAAACAAAAAAACAAAACAAAACAAAAAAACCTACTTCTCCCAAAGCCAGAAAGAAATTGTCTTCAGCACTAGAATGAAATGGACTATATGCTACCCTTGTTGAGGAACAGGGAAATGTCTGCCCATTGCTGCTGCATCCACAGGGGCCCATGAAGATCAGATGTTTCTACAAGGACAAGGCTCATGAGAGATTGAAGAAAATATTGTGAGCCTGGAAAGCAAAACACAGGCCCCAGGGGGCTTGGCCTGGCCTGGACCAGGCAGCTACAGCAGAGTTCAGAGCAGGCAGATAATCTCAGTAGTTAAGAACAGGGGTTTGAACCGAGGAGATAGCTTGGTTAGTAATGGGCTTGCCTTACCAACTCAGGGACCTGGATCCAAGCCTGGAACCCACCTTAAAAACAAACAAACAAATAACACACACCCCAAACGCATGGTGTTTATAATCCTAATGCTGGGAAAGCAGAAATATCTCTCTCTCTCTCTCTCTCTCTCTCTCTCTCTCTCTCACACACACACACACACACACACACACACACACACACACACACACACACAAGCATGCTCTGGGACTCAGGGCTTGTCAATCATCTATCTAAGCACAGAATGCTTCTCATACTATAAGAAGAGGAAGGGAAAATGTGAGCGTTTAGGTTTAGACATGAGCACTGTAAAGTTAAGCCAGAGCCTCAGATGGTGAATTGGCTTCCTTAGCCACTCTGGAAAACTCCCACAAAATCAGTGACTACCCCTCCTCATAGCCCCGGAGACGATACATTTGAAGTCACCATTACTCACTAAAGCCAGGTGTCCACAGGACCTTGGTCCCTCTGGACTGTAATCCTGAGCCACATGGTGTCTCCAGTAAAGGACACACAACAGTGATTACAGAAGGTTCTATCACTGACAGCCATCTCAGTTTGTGTAACAGACTCCACAATGCCCACACAGCAACAAAAACCCTAAAAACACATTTCCTATACTGCATCCCCACCACTGTACAACACATAACTTCTCCATGTGTTATCTCCTCCAGCACCTGGTGACTGCCAGCAACCCTTAGCTCGTGACCACATCCCTTCAGTCTTTAAGAGCAGCATCTTCAAGTTTGCCTCCATATCACTTTGTCCTCTATATCTACTTCTCAAACCCTATCTGCCCATTCTGATAAAGACTCAAGATTGCATTTAAGTCCCCTCCCCACCCTGTCCTTCCTTTTCCTGTTCACTCCTCTCCTGCCGGTCCCATTGCCCACTCAAATGTGACATCTACTTTGATGTCACGTGTATTCTGCTACCCTCTTTCCCCCGACCATTACAATCGACTCCTCTCCTATTAAGGTCATATGTATATGAATATGTGATCAATTGACATAAGGTCAATTGACATATGTATATGAATATGTGGTAATGAAACCCATTGCTTTGTATGCTGACTTGAAATATTAATTGTAAAACTGAAAAAGAAAGGACCTCCTGGATAATCCAGGATCATCTCCCCATCCCAAGATGCTCAAATTAATCATATCTGCAAAGACCATTTTCCGAATAAGGAAGCATTTATAGACTCCAGGGATTAGGGACTGAGAGCCTTGGAGTGGGGAGGGAGGGTTATTCAGCCTCCTGTGCAGAGGAAACTGCCACTCTAGGTGAAGCGTTCTGCTTCTTGTTGTTAATGGAAATAAGACAAAGACCTCTGCGTGCAGGGGAAGGCCTGTGAGGTCGATAAGAAAGCAAGGACCTGAAAGACCCGGGGCTGCCAAGTCTTTATAAAAAGAGGGCTGTGAGCACTTTATTCTGAGCACCAACAGAAGGCTGGGCAATACAGTTACAGCGGCCACTCTTCACGCCTCTCCTGCGGTGATGTCCCCTGTGAGCTCTGCAGTGGGAAGAGCAAGTTCCCCAGGGTCAAGACCTCTGCACTCAAGTCCCACCCTGCTCTACACTATGGCAAGACAGTGTGGCCATCTTTAATTCAGCGCCGTGTCTCAGGGGTGGCCAAGACTGAAGTAATGCACAGAAATGATCGTCACTACTACGACAGATTCAGCAGCATGTGCAGGCTCCAGCAAGCAGCGCCAGTGAAGGAAACGCCAGTTACTCACACAGGAAATTCCCCTCCGTCCTTAATGTAGGCAATTGAGGCCACCACTAGGCATGCCCTGAAGCCCCAGGGTTCCACAGTCTAAGCCAGGATCCCCACCCTCCGGATCACAAATATTGTAGGCAGGCTTTTTCCATGGCCTGCTGTCTCTCCCTCTTCTTGAATCAGCTCTGAATGGCTTGGAGAGGGTTCAATGCAGCATTCTTCACAGCGAACATGATCTTTGTTCTGATAACTAATGGAATACTTCTGACACTTACCAAAATGCCATGAGGGGTGAACAAGGGCTCTTTGGAGGCTTGTCTAAGATCAGAGTAACCAAGGCCTCACGATCTGGCTCCAATCTTCCCTAACCTACAGGCAGCAATGCACACACAGGCAAGCCCAGCCCTGCGACAGACTGAGGACTCAGGTTCGGCATCCAGAAACCAAGGTGCATTCAAGCGCTTATCTGCTTAGCATCCACAGGTAACTTCTTGTCAACTCAAGGGCCATGTGGTATTCCTGACTCACAAGGGACAGAAACAAATCTTGGAAGAGCGAGAAAGACAACAAAAAAACCAGGACACAGAGCTTGCCCGGCAAACACGTGGACCCGCTTTCTCCTTGCCTTCCCGGCATGGTCAAAGATGGCTTTCCAAAAAGAAACACCGACAGGGCTTTATACTTCTCTTCTCCTTACCATGTGGTTTCTAAAAGACTCCCTCAGCCTCACCCCACCCCTAAACCAAGTAATGAAACTCCCTAGGTGTCTAGGGAGGGCCGGGAAACCAGAGTGCCTCACAGCAACTCTTCCTCTCCAACATGAAGTGAGCCCTCAGCTCCAGGAGCCCTAGGACAGAAATAACATATTATCCCTGAGTTAATAATGGGAAAACGTGAATGGCTTATGACTGAGTGGGTGGAAAGGGGGACCTGGAAAACAGAGGATTGCTACCCGCAGCCAGGGCTGGGTCAGGGGGAGGTGGGAAGGGATAAGAGAACCTGTGATGGAGATGTGCTCCTATCTGTCCTGTGTGAAAGGTAAAGGAGCTTGGCATGCATGCACACACACACACACACACACACACACACACACACTCATACACATAAATAATAAAATTTTAAAAAATGCACGCACATAACACACAAGCAACATGCATATAAATACACATGTACATGAGCATGCTTAAACACATACATATAAGAAGTTCCAGAACAACTCCCAAAGACTATCTGCTAAATGATATTAAAATAGCTACATTATGTTGTTCTGAGCAGTTTTTATATTTTGTGAAGAACTTTTACAGCTGTTACCTCATTTGACTCCCCTCCCCCCTTGGACACACCCGTGTGGTGGACAGAGGACATGCAATTATCCATGTTTTATAGATTACATTAAGCAATTCCCCTAGGTCTTGCCATCAGCCAATGATGAATCTGAGACAGGAAGTGGGACCTAATGACTCCCAGCTCCAGGAACTTCAACAAGGTAAGAAATGGGAGTCCTTCTAATGCGGAAAGCCTGAAACCCGCAGCCCCCTGCCCCAGACCAGTGGAAGTGAGTAACACTTAAGAAGAATCCACAGGACAAGACAGAAGTCTGAAGACACGGCTTTGAGGAACTGTAACATCAATGCATAGAGAGGAGAAAAAGAAACTGTTAAATGCTCCAGAAGCATGCTTGAAAACATGCCCACGAGCTGAATCTCCTAGCCGCCTTCTCTTCAATTATACCGGATGTCGAAAGCAAGGGTAGTATTATCTAAAACAGTAACTGGTGTTAGGGGCTGTAACTCAGCTGGTAGCGAAACACTTGCTTAGCATGCATAAACTCAAGTTTTGATCCCCAGCCCTGTGGGGATCAAAGGGAAGGGTATCCTCAGCTACATAGTGAGCTCAGGGCCAGCCTGGGCTGCATGAGACCCTGTCATAAACACATACAGCAGCCTACCACTCTAACACATAAAAGCCCTTGACGACAAAACCATTTTACTTCACCAGTGTGGAAACTGAGGCCCAGAGAAACGAGGTGACTTCCCCAGACCCGAAGCATTTGTGAGAACTAGGAACAGCTATGGCTTTGGGATGCAGAGCTGTGGACGCTACACCAGCTGCCTCGGGCATGTCTTAACTTCATTATTATAACCATTCCTAATTAATACCACAAGCTGGAATAAAAACACTTAAGGGTAGGGTGGGGAATGTGTGGTTTCCCTCTTTGTTTTTCTGAGAAATATCACCTAATTCCACAAACAACAACCAGGGACGCTGTAGAGGGGTGGTAGGTTATCCAACTTGCACGGAAATTTTCTACCACTTGGAAATCCTAAAGATCTTGAGGTATTCTAGTCTAACAGTAGGCTGGCTAGTGTCAGCCTCAAGGATTTCTATCAACCTGTCAAGGTTACTTTACATGGCAAAGGGATTTTGCAGTTAAGATTAAGCCAACGGGGTGCAGTGATGGCTTGGCGGTTAAGAGTGTTTGCTGCCCTTCCAGAGGGCCCAAGTTCAAATCCCAGCTCAAACACATGCCAGGTTGCTCACAACTGCCTATAACTCCAGCTCTAGGGGATCTGACAGCCTCTTCTGGCTTCTGCAGCAGGCATATGCACATACCCACACATTAACACCCAAACACATATGTAACTAAAAAACAAAACATTTTTAAAAGAGAGTGAAAATATAGAGATTAAGCCTAAGAACTTAGGACAGAATTGTTCTGGATTGTCAGCATAGCTCAGTGAAATCACACAGGTCTGAATAAGAAGGGGGAAGACAGGTCAAGGACAGGAGGAGGAAATAACAGGCTAGAGGGTGAAGCTGTAACGATGGTGAAACAGACAGGGAAGCCACCACTCTGTGCAGCACAATGCATGTAAATGTTAAGAATTGTTCAGATCTATTAAAGACCATTATTAGAGTTAACCATGGTAAGTTCTTATTGTGATCACTCCTTCTCATGTTCATTTTCCTGTAAATAAGCAAAGGTGGTGGGGGATGGGGCAATTTGACTCCCTGATTGGAAGCGGTGGACTTCTCCATGCTGTTTTGGCTACTTTGGGTAAAAGGATCATTAGTCAAACAGCTAGTTAAATTACCATTATACTGGCACCAGCCATCCTGAACACGTCATGGACATAAGCAGAGAACTAACTACACAAGGATGATGGCTGACTACACCAGCTCCCGGCCTCAGTTACTTCCACTTGGAACAGTGTATACTTTGTTATTTTGCTATTACAAGCCTCGTTGAACTGTAGGTGACCTTAAAATAATTTCTTCTTAAGCCACAGGGGGGATAATTTTCTTGGCTGCCTAACAGGGAGCCTATGACTGGGGCTGAGGAGGAAAGACTATGATTGGCCCAAATACAAAACCTCATTAACATGTCAGGTGTACTGTGATTGGTCCAAACACCTCTTCTCTGACTATATAAACAGGTCACTCAGGGAGCTTCGAGAGACACTCCTCCTGTGCGGACTCCACTGGTGTAGCCACATTAGCCTCATAAAGGGCCTTTTTCAAGTAGTCTTTGCCTATTTTCAGTAGTAACAGGCAAGAGGCTAACTAGGAACCATGAGGAAGAGCAGTGGACGTCGCAGAGCAGCTGTGGCAGGGACAGCTGAGCAGTGAGCAGGCTCTGCTGGGAAAGCAACGAGGCTGTTGGAAGCTGGAGAAGAGATCCTATGGGGCTGGTCACCAGAGAGCAGTCAAGTCTCTAGGGATGAGGGGCTCAGACCCAGGGCCAAGAGCTGTAACATAGGCTGCTGGTAAGGGCTAATGAATCCCAACTTCCAGGCCTTCAGAAGAGTTGTTTCACTTGTAGGGCGAAGGGGTGCTCTACTGGAGGCCAGTACAAGAACTGTAACATGGTACTGTATGGCCTGGAGAGTGACCTATGACGGCTATACTTTCAGTTTTGAATAAGGAAGTTTATTACTTTCACAAGCTGAAGTAAAATAAAAAATAGCAAGAGATAAACGGACAGATAATGAACATCTTCATGTTGGGTGGTCAAAACATCTAGCAGAGACTAAGGAAGCCCCATTGAGGCAGTCAGCTGGAGTTCCCAAGTGAGCTTTTCCTCCATGGCTGAGCCTACCATGTCGGAGCTTGCTGAGGCTAATCCTTCAGAGTGTCTCTCCCACTGTTCTCATTTTTATATCACAGGGTAAACAACGGGAACCTATGCTTTACCTTCTAGCTGCTTTCAAGGGCACAAAGGCTTTTTTCCATTTCTTTTAGAAAAATATATTGGATGCGGGGCAGTGATAGTACATGCCTTTAATCCCAGCACTCTGGGGGCAAAGGCAGGTGGATCTCTAAGTTCAAGGCCAGCCTGGTCTACAGAGCCAGTTCCAGGCAGCCAGGTTGACACAGAGAAACCCTGTCTTGAAAAGAAAAACTGCTAAAAAAAATTTGCAAATATATATATATATGCATATATATATATCGCAAAATATTTCCAATATATTTTTCATAATATATATTCTGATTATGGTTCCCTCCCCCAACTCCTTCCAGATAATTTCCACCTCCCCACCTACCCAAATTCACATCCTTTCTTTCTCTCTTATTACAAAGCGAACAGGTATCTAAAAAATAGTAATAATAAGTAAGATAAAATAAAAACAAACAGGTCAGAATAAGACAAAATAAACTGGGGGAGGGTGGAAGAGCCAAAGAAAAAGCACAAGAAACACATATAGACCAGAGATACATACCTTCATACACACAGAAATCCCATAAAAACACAAAACCGGAAACCATAATATATATAAGTGAGACACCTGTAAGGTTAAAAAAAATGCCCAGACAAAGCATTATAAGACAAAAAACAAAACAAAACAAAACATTGAGTCCATTATGTATTGGCCATCTACTGTTGTATACCCAGGGAGATTCCATTGGGGAAAACTAATTTTCCTTTGCAAACGGTTCTCAACTGGAGCTAGCTTCTGGGTAAGGGATGAGTGAGGACTGTGTCCACTTCCGCTCTCAGTGCTCGGACTCCATCTGACTCAAACCTTTACAGGCCCTGTGTATGCTGACCCAGTCTCTGTGAGCTCATATGTGCTTCAGTACAAAGTCTTTTTTTTTTTTTTTATCTAATTCTTTAAATTAAAATATAAATACATCATTCCCCCTCCCCTTCCTCCTTCCAAAGCCTTCCATGAGCCCCTAGCCAATCCACTCTCAAATTCATGGCCTCTTTTTAATTGTGTGTGTACATATGTATATATGTATTTATATATACATATATTTGTACATACATGCATAAACATATAAATAAATAGATAAATAAAACCAACTGAGTTCATGTAGTATTGCTTATATGTATATGATTTCAAGACTGAACAACTGGTATTGGATAACCAATTAGGGGGCTCATCCCTGGGGAAAACTAAGCATTTCTTAGCTGCCTGTAGTTTTGTCTAGGGTTAGAGCCCCTAAGATTTTCCCCTTCCATGCTAGGATGTCAATTAGTGTTGGCCTTGTTCAGATCTCATTTAGGTAGCCATATTGTTGAGGTATCCTGGGTGAAGATTCCGTCATTCCTAGGAGACAGTCTCATAGCGGACTTCCTGGTCCTCTGGTTTTTACAACTTTCTTCCCAAGAGGACATGTCTTGTCTTTTGTTGTTCTCTCCTCCCTGTCACACACTTGTGGGGAGTGGCAGCTCACCTCCAGTGAAGGGGTCTTGAAGGCCACTTGACATAAACATGCTTGGGTCTGAAGCTGGTGGGGTGGTAACCCCATTCCTACATCCTGCTACATCCTCCATCTCCATGAGCTCCAATAGACCATGACGATTTCTCAATATAATGTACATTACATACCTGATACTGCCCCCATCCACCCACTGCCACAGCTCACAGCTACCCAACACCATGGGAAACAGCCTCCCAAAGAACAGCACTTGACAAGCTCCTTCTTGCCCATCCATGCTTTTTACCTGAGTGTAGCAGAAGGTCCCTAGCCAGCCGATAGGCAGCAAAAGGGAGGCCCGTAACGGGAGGGTTGGCCTCTGGAAGCTGGAAAGGGAAGGAAAAATTCTCCCTGCCGCTGTAGAAGGAGTAAAGTCTTGCCAGCAACTCAATCTTGGATTTCTGGCTTGAAGAGCTCTTTTTCATGATTTGTTTTCATCATTATCATTATTTTAAGAAATTAAGTTTGCGGTGAGCGGCCCACCATCATCAGAAATAAATGTATTTATTACAGGACTAAAGGAGCAAGCCTGGACTCCTCGGCCAATAACTCCTGCTTTCCTGAGATGGGTGGGGATGAGATGGCAGGAGGCAGGGCTAACACTGCGATCCCAAGGGCGCTAAGGAGAACTTTAAATGAAATGCATACGTGGATACACAGCCTGTTTTAAAGAGAGGAACAGTCAGCCTTCTGGGTTCAGGGGGCTTGTCTTTTTCAAAGGATTTCTAGTTCAGCCCCCACAGGATAGAAAGGTCCCCCTCTGAAAAGGAGGCTGTGGACTTCCCCAGGCTAGCCTGGATTTCATTTACAGCCTAAGCTCCAGCCCCAACAAGCCCTTTACTACCTTAGAGCCTGGCATGCTCACTCATGCCTCTGGGTCTCCCCCTTCAGGTTTACTCTTTGGGGAATGCCCTTTTCATGCAGGCTGTACTAAAGCCTTTCTTCCAAGTTCAGCTCACTGATCACCTCCTCCTGGAAGCCTTCCCTGGCTCCTCCGTTCTCTTTCTTCTTGTCCCTCAGTCCACATTCTGAGCAGCACTCTTGCCCCTCTCTGGGCCTTAGTCATCTAAGTATGCTGTTTCCCCTGTTTCCCCAGCGTCAAGAGCCTCTTGAGGACCAGAAGGCTGAAGTGGTCCTCTTGCATCACCAAGCCACGTCCATGCTCCACATGTGTCAAGTCTTTTTTGGTTCCTTCCCATTTCCCCACCTAAGAATGCAGACTCATCCTTCAGTAGTGCTCTCTCCCAAGAAGTCACTTTGACTGCCCAAGAACTAGACCCACTGCGAACTCCCACAGCCTCTGCTCATACACATCACCAAACATGGGGTGTGTCTTCTTAAGACACGGAGGGCCTTGGAAGTCAGGTCTCTTCCACCTGTCTATTGCTGCAGGGTCTAGCAGAGTGCCCGATGCCCAGAAAATGCACAAAGGAAAGTAATGGAATAAAAAGAAACCAAAAGATACACAAGAGCAATGGCCTGGTCATCTCTATTGAGCCCTAAGATGCGGAGAAAGACCTGAAAGCAATTCACTTCCCACATTGTGATGATGATTAGGGGCTTTGTTGTTTTGTTTTAATGATATTTTTATTTTTATTTTATGTGCATTGGTATTTGTGAGGGTGTGGGATCTTCTGGAATTGGAGTTACAAACAGTTGTGAGCTGCCATGTGGGTGCTGGGAATTGAACCTAAGTCCTCTGGAAGAGCAGCCAGTGCTCTGAACCACTGAGCTGGAGAGATGTCTCTAGCCCCTTGTGACTCTTATTTTAACTGTCAGCTGGGAACCCGGAATCACCTCCTAGGAAGAGAGTCTCAATGAGGGGTTGTTTAGATCAGGATGGTGTATGTCTGTAGGGGACTGTCCTGAAGTGGGTGTCACCATTGGTTGTGTCCTGGAGTAAGAGAAAGGTAGCTGAACAGTAAACATGATGTGCATGCCTTCTTTCTCACCTCCTGGATGTGATGTGATTAGCTTGCTGTCTCCAGTTCCTGCCTTGACCTCCCTGAAATAACGGAGGATTACTCGGACTCACAAACAAACACACCCTTTCTCCCTTAGTTGCTTTTGACAGTGTGTTTTGCCACAGCAACAGATGTGAAACTAGAACACTTGAAGACCTGGCACAGCCACTTTTTCATGCTAGCTAGCCAGTGTTTCCTCTGGGCTTCCCTCAGAGGCTTTGGAGCTCCTGGAAAAGGCAGTTTCTCTGTTACAAAAGCAACAGGGTAGATATTAGAAAACAATTGCACTTTCCACTTCACACAGTAATATTCCTTTATCAGTCTAGTTAATGGGTGCTACCATTAATGTTGAAAGGAGGGGGCTTTCTGCCAGATGGTGACAGCACACGCCTTTAATCCCAGCACTTGGGAGGCAGAGGCAGGCGGATCTCTGTGAGTTCAAGGCCAGCCTGGTCTACAGAGTGAGATCCAGGACAGCCAGGGATATACAGAGAGACCCTGTCTCAAAAACTTAAAAAAAGAAAAAAAGAAAAAAGAAAGAAAGAGAGGGAGGAGAGAGAGGGGAAGAAGAGGAAGAAGAGGGGCTTCTAGAAGGGCAAATGCGGGGTGGGAATGACATGCAGACTTGGGTTTCAACCTGATCCCTCTTCCCCAGGATCTTGAAGTAGACACCGACTCTGGCTTTGGAGTCTGTTGACCTATAAAACACTACTCCATGGCTGTGATGAAGATGGTATAGCTGTTGCACCCACGACCTCACAGCAGCAGAGGCTACCTGCTGAAGACCGGCCCACCCACATGCCAATCATGGATGGAGAAGGACTCCCAAAGTCCTACCTCCCTGAAGAGCCAGACAGTGAACCGACAGTGGCTGGGAACGGGGGCGGTGGGTGTTGGGGTCACATTTCTCAGTGGTACAGCCATAGGTAAGTTGCCCCTGCTCGAGTACACAACCCCCTGCTCATGTTCATTCTTGCGATCCTAATTAAATGCTGTAAGACACGGATGGACACACACACATACACACACACACACACACACACACACACTAACATATGAAATAATAAAGTAAAAATAAAATGCCAGTAATTGATAGCTGCCCATAAATCATCCCTGCAGTTCAGGTCTGTCTGTAGAGCCTGGATCAGGGCATTCTGACCTGACTGGGCATCTCCAAAAGGAAATGAGCTCTGATTCTCAGGGGAGTTCTGGGAAGCCCAAGCTTCTTAGCCTCTTTATGCCCCAAACATCCAAAGGAACACACACACACACACACACACACACACACACACACACACACACACACACACACACACAGAGAGAGAGAGAGAGAGAGAGAGAGAGAGAGAGAGAGAGATTGATTTTTTACAGATGGTATTACATGTCTGAACACCTACATGCACATCTCTAAGACATAAAGGCTGAGATCTGCAGTGCCTGCTGGGAAGGAGATTAAAAGCTACTGAGTGCCCCATTCCCGGATCCAGCTGGCTAACAGGTGTAATCAAACCAAGAGGCCAATAAGGCAAGTATAAGGAAAGCAGCTCACGGGGAGGGAAGGCTGAGAGCAGGCCCTTGGGCCACCAGAGTGCTCAAAAATGACCCGAAGTCCTCAGGGAAGTGGCTGCTGTTCTGTATACTGTTTTTGTGGAAACTGAAATCAACTGACTATTAAACATCAACAAGGTGCATCTGTGAGGCTGTGTTCTTGACTCTGAGGATCGAGTCTGGCTTGGGATGTCACCTGCACTGAACAAACATTTTGAGCATGGCAAGACCATCATGGTGGTTTTGTTGTTACAAAAGGAAAGTTTCTCCAAGGGCACGAGGAGAAACTTCTCCAAAGAAGATATATAAATGCCCAGCAAGGCATGAAAACAAACAAACAAACAAAAACCATAAACCCAAACCCCAATGAGATGCTCCTCCAGAACTGTTAGGATGGCTTCCATACGAATGCACAGACAGGATACAGAGAAACTCAAACCCTTGTGTACCATCATAGGACATAAACTGGTACAATCACTGGGGAGGGCAGTATATCAGTTCTTCAGAAAAACTGAAACTAGAGGGCTGCTGAGAGGGCTCAGTGCCACCAAGCCTTGAAGACGCAGGTTCAATCCCTGGGACCCACATGGAGGAAGGAAAAAGAACACTGACTTCCAAAAGTTGTTCTCTGACCTCCACATACACGCCATGACAGACGCTTGTGCATCCACACATACAATTCAAAAATGAAAAATAGAAACACAGTGTGATTCCAGCTTGCTTCTGGGCATCCACTCAAAAGAACCCAGAGTGAAGCCATGAAGAGACCTTTGTATACCCATGTTTATGGCAGCCATTATTCACAATAATTAAAACCTGGAAGCAGCCCCAGTGTCCACTGATGGATGAATGAATAAACAAAACGAGGCACATATAGGCAACCGAATATATTCTACCCTAAAAATAAAGGGAGTTCTGCCCCATGACAACATGGATAAACCTTGCAGACATTAGGCTGAATGAAACAATTCAATCACAAATGACACATACTGTCTGATTCCATTTAAGTAAGACAGTCAAAAGTGTTGAGGCAGAAAATAAAATGGTATGGGCCCAGGCTGGTGTAAGGAGAAAGTGGGAATTACTGTGTAATGGTTCAAGTCTGTCTGGGAAGATGAAATGAGTTACAGAGATGAACGGCAGTGATTGGCCACCAAGAAGAATGCACTTACTGTCACCGAGCTATATACTTAAAGATGACTAAGATGGGGTGATGGGGAAATGGCTCCGTGGGTCAGGTGGAAACCTGAAGCCTCACAGGAAATGAGATCTAGTCCAGGAGGAGACCTGGGTAACACAGCCTGGGTGCAGCCAGGACCCCAGGCTCCTCACCCTCTGCTCCTTCCTACAACTTGTTCAGAAATGCCTTCCACAGAGAGTGACATTCCTGAGCTGTTGAGTCAGGGCAGTGGCAGTCTGAGGAGGCATTGGGCAGGGGGAGTTCCACCTTCGGGTCTTAGCCAATGGATTCCATAAAGGCATGCAGCCAGCTTCTTCCTCACTCCCTAAGGCTGTGCCCCTAAAGTGGTCGAAGGGGAAGGAGTGGATGGCAGAGGAGGGGAAGGTATTGGGGTGAGTCCTGCCAGAGCAAACAGCAGTGTAGCACCCCACACCCATGGAACTGAAGACACTTTTCACAAGAACAGACGTCCCCCACAATTTCTTAAAATAAGCGCCTATGGCCTGGAAAGGAACCTTGTTATTATGTAAACTCTGCTGTCTCTCTTTTTTCCCTCCAAACAAAAAATTGAGTTCAAATATATACAACAAGGCTGGAGATGTAGCTTAGCGATGAAGTCCTTGACTATCATCACATACAAATGTGTGTGTGTGTGTGTGTGTGTGTGTGTGTGTGTGTGTGTGTGTGTGTGGTGGTGGTGGTGGTGGTGGGGTGGTATGCCTGGGTGGATGCTGGCATGCTCACCCATGTAGTTGTTTGTGGAAGCCAGAGGCTGATGTCAGAATGTCTTTCTTCAGTCACTCTTTCTCTAGACATGCTCTTTCACTGGACCTGAAGCTCGCAGGCTCACAGGTTGGGCTAGACTGCCTGGCCAATGAGCTCCTAGCTTCCTCCTGTCTCTGCCTCCCTGAGCTGGAGTTACAGATGTATATGGCGTGTATGGTTTTTATACGGTGCTGGGGATATGAACTCAGTTCTTTAGGCAGACCATTGTGGCGGGCAAGGTGTGGCAGCAGGAGTGTGAGGTGGCTGGTCACATGCCATGCACAGTCAGGAAGCCGGGAGAGATGGATGCTGGTGCTCAGTGCCCTTCTTCTTATTCAGTCGAGGATGGCAGCCCAGGGAATGGTGCTACCCACAGTTAGGGTACATTTTCTCACTTCACTCAACACCATCTAGAAATCCTCTTACAGACACACCCAGGCTTGTCTCTCCTTGGTGATTCTAGACGCTGTCAAGTTGGTAATCAATATTAACTCACAATCGGTACCGTCATTCTTAACCTCATAAGAGATATGAGACAACTGAGGGTCAGGGACTTGAAATCTTTGAACCCCGAACTCTACAGGGGAGCTCTAGCAGGAGCGCCCCCTTTGAGGCTGTAGAGCGGAATACAGTGCACACGTGTTTGAGTGACAACACTGAGAAAGGCCGGCTATGGAAGCAAGTAGAATAAAAACGCTCCCAGACAGAGCTCATCAAATAAATTCTATTCGCAGCAGGCGGCTCGACCCCACTGCTGTGGGCTGTCTCCTGACTGTCCCCTCCTCTACCTTCATCCAGCATGCACAGGACCTCGAGGGCTTGCCTATCTTCTGCCACCACAGTGTAAGGACCCCCCAGAAAATGGCCTGTGGCTTTTGGTATTCTTAACCCCTTTGGTACCTAGGGCTAGATGCCGAGAGGGGCTTCCTGATGAAGGAAGTTGGACAGTGTGAGGGAGACACTTGGAGTAAGCCTTGGCTATGAAATTCCTTCCACTTTTCAAGACTGCCGACTCTCTAAGCAGCTACTCTGACCACACCTGCTGGTTATCAGCTGCCTCCCTTTCAAAAATACCCACAGTGGAAATAAGTCGCAGGCTGCACTCTGTTAGACCTGTGTGTGCCAGACCAGCTGCTGCTTCTGATGTGGGTCGTTTTGAGTGAGTTTCCGCACTCTTCAGAGCATCTGTGGGCTTGTGTGTAAAATGTGAAGAACAGTGTCTGCCTAGTAGAGTTGTGTAAGTGTGTTAAATGCACTGTACATGAGCCAGAGTCCAACGTGGTCCCCATTACTGTGATTGCTACTCTATCATCACACCATGCTGAATAACATTTGCATACATGTCCTCAAGCCCTCCAGAGTGGTGGCTCTCAACTTCTGGGATCCATCCCCATACTACTGACCTGCAAACTGGATCCCCAGTAAATAAGGAGGGGGTGGGGACTTATAGTTCTTTTTAAACAAGCTATGCCCTCTCCACATACATACAAACATACTGCAAGAGATTGTGGTATGTGCTCACCAAACTAGAAAGTTCTGCAAGATGAGTTTAATTTCCATATTCCTTTCCAAACAAATATGATGTTCCAAATACCAGTGGCTCCCAAACTGGGTTGGATTAGAACACTGTCTCTGTCTGAGGATGAGCCCAGAGATTCTGAGGTAGGTTTGGAATATGGTGCAGATGAGGTTTCCAAAGAGGTGGGAAGACAGGGGAGTCTAGTCTCCAGACAAGACTGAAAACCACTGTACTGTCTGGGTCTAGAATCCAGTTTTCTACAGCACTGGCCTTGAGGCGCTTTGCAGAGCAAGCCAGCTTCCATCCAGGGTACAAACTGAGTTGCCATTTCAGAATGATTTCGCAGAAAGGATTCTCACACTTAAAAAGCAGTAACTTTGGCTGCGGAGACGGCTCAGTCAATAAATTGCTTGCCGCACAAGCATAGGGACTGGTATTTCATCCCTCAGACCCCACATTTAAAAGAGCCAGACATGGCAGTGCGCACCTGGAACTTCAGTGCTGGGGTGGGGGTGGGGTCGGGTGTTGGACAGAAACAAGAGATCTCTGGGGCTCAGTAGCCAGTTTCTTAGTAAGTCCTAGGTTCTTAGTCCAGGGAGAGAACCTTTCTCAGCAAAGCAAGGTAGAAAGCAATTGAGGAAGAACATCCAACATTGATCACTGGCCTCCACACATGTCCATGAATGTGGGGAGCCAGCACAAACACGGGCATACACACACACACACACACACACACACACACACACAAAGGTGGGGGGGTGGGGAGTAAGAACATGGTAAGTTTGCAAACAACTGCTCCAGCCTGCCAGTAAGAACCTTACAGTCCCACAGAGCAGTCTGTATCCACCGTAGTGTCTGTTCCAGGGCCCTCCTTTATTTATGCACTGGATACTGCATAAATATTTGTAGGAAGGTTGAATAGTTCTATTTATTATATGGCTCCAATTAAGTTCTCAGTTGCTTGGCTCAGCAATCTAACAGTTTTTACAAGCAGCTAAACACCAACAGCCTCCGCCTCAAATCTCAAACCCACAACAGAGAACAGAGCGGCCAACTCTCCATGGAACATGCTGACATTTCTCCTTGGGGTTAGATATACTGTGCGAGCGCCTAATGACTGATAAATATAAGCAAATGTGGATTGCACCAGGCAGGAAGAGCCCAGCATTCTTCAGCAGCACAGGCCTCCCAGCTAATATTTGGATTGTTTCATCTGAAACTGTCGATTTACAAGAGCATGGTAAAAATGAGGAGGAACCCCACAGTAAGCAGGAACTGGCCCTTTGTCAATAAGTTAGAAGAGACAAGGTACCCTGCTATCAAAATGCTCAGCCGAATGCCTGCAGCCTGGGCATGAGGCTCACAGAGCCCACACCCCCAGGCAGATCTCCTAGAAGCTCAACCGCAGAGTCTTTTCCCTTCCAGGATCTCCCTCCCAGCCCCAGGCTTCTAGCTCCAAAGCCAGTGCCCACAGAGACCTGAGTACTGGAAGGACCTGGGAGTCTGATGCAGCAACACCTTCAGATTTCACCTTACTGGCTGGCTCTACAACTCTGGGTTGTCACTCAAACTCCTCAGTCCCCAGACACTGAGTGTATCATCCCTGCTTTATCAACTCCTTAGAGGCACAACCACCTTGATGTGAATCCCGACTCTTCTCCTACTGCTTCTGGAGCCCGGGGAAAGCACCCCGTCTCAAGCGAGCCTCTATCTCCTGGCCTCTAAGAGGAGAATAACCCTAGCGCCTGTCTCAGATGTCAGCAGGAAGCGAAGAGCAGCGCCTGGCATGCCATGGGTACACAATGAGCCTAAGGGATGACCTCACCTCGGTTTGGAAATCAAGAGTTCTGAAAAGCAAGTTTTTGTCTTTGCCTTTTTATTATGTATTGGTGACAATCCTCACTGGGCAGGAAACATGACCTTCACTGGTTTAGGCTATTTAGAGTCTTGCTGTTATCCTGTTTGGTGGAAGCATTCACGGTTCCTTGCAGAAATAATCCTGTGTTTGGCCATGGAGGCTATGCGGCATCCTACATGGATTGTTAACCATATGTGAACTGTATCCCGAATTCTCTCTAAAACGTGGACAACTTGTGATTATCCAGGTCTGTTTAGGAGACCACACTGTTGAGCAAGTCTCTGTGTCTTGTATCCTGTCTTTAAATCCACACAGTCTGTGACTAGTGGTTTCTAATCCCCCTGCAGCACAGTGGTGCCATCTTGGCACCCAGGTGTCTTAATTAGGATTACTGTTGCTGTGATGAAACACCATGACCAAAAGCAACTTGGGAAGGAAAGGGTTCATGTTTCAGTCACCACTCCATATAACAGCTCATCATTAAAAGGAGTGAGGGCAGGAAGTCAAGCAGGGCAGGAACCTGGGGGCAGAACCTGGAGGCAGGAGTTGATGCAGAGGCCATGGAGGGGTGCTGCTTACTGGCTTGCTCCTCATGGCGCGCTCAGCCTGCTTTCTTACAGAACCCAGGACCACCAGCCCGGGGATAGCGCCATCCACAATGGGCAGGGCCCTCCCCATCAATCACTAATTAAGAAAATGCCCCACAGCCAGATTGTATGGTGGCGTTTTCTCACTGCAGGCTCCTCCTTTCAGATGACTCTACCTTGTGTCCGGCCAGCACACAGGGTCCCCTCCTCCTCTCCCACCTTCACAGGTCTCCCTGAGGTGTGACATCTAATGGCTTCTCAGAATTTCCTTCACGTTTAGAAGTAATTTACAATCAAAGAGCAGGGTAGGAGTGGCCTTGGTTACTGTAGAGGTTGCAAAAATAAGTCAGAAGCTAAGTGGGGGCTGGGGAAGTGTCTCAGTGAGTAGAGCAACTGTCTGCAAGAGGAGGACCTGAGTTCCATCCCTAGGAACACACTTAGGGGTTGGGGAGCAAAGCCAGGCCGCCCGAGCTGGGGAGGAGGAGACAGGTGGAATCCTGGAGGCTCCTGATTGGTCAGCCTCACCAAAGCAGTGAGTTTCTGGCAAGTAAGGAACTTTTTTTTTTTTTTTTTTTCAAAAAACCAAAGGGTAGACTCGGCCTGAAGAGTCACACCAGATGCTGTTCTGTGGTCTCCACTGGCCTCCACAGGCACATTTATGCACAGAAGGGGCGAAGGCAAGAATTCCTCCCACTCTGCACAATGAAGGCAGCGGCTCCATTGTTGTCCAAGGCAGGGACAGACACAGGGTCCACAGCACACGCACATACCTTCTCTCTGAGGGTTCTCGGCCCCGGGACTGCGGGTGTCGGCTGCCTCGAACCACTGTGGGGCCTGGGCGGCTGGCGTCGGAGCCCACCAGGGCCCGTTGCTCCTCACGGCTTCGATGCAGCGGTACTGAAGTGCGGACAGCTGACACAATGTGGCCAGCAAAGGGCAGCGTAGGGCCACTGGGCCGCAAGCCTCCGCGACCGCGGTAGGAGCTGGGCAGGCAGGGCCGCGTCTGCTCCATCACACCACCGCTGCAGCTGCGCGAGCAGGCAGACCAGGGGCCCCAGGAACCCCAGACTCCTGGGGAGCCACCGCCGCTGTCCTCTGGGGTTCCATCTGCTACTGCCATCCGCTGCGGGACCTGCAGAGACAGAGGATGAATAGCTTCTGAGAACCTTCAGGCAGGGCTAAGTTTCTCTACTGGACCCATGTGGACACAGGGTACAATAAAGAATCAAGACGGAGTGCATATAATTCAGCCTGGGTCACAATCTATACCAACTCAGTCATAAGAGACAATTTAAGTGCCCAGAAGCCAGGAGAGGCACAGTACAGTCCTGGCTTTGAGCACTTCGATGACGAATCTTTATTATCAACTTGACTGGATTTAGAATCACCATGGAAACACTCATCTGTGAGGGTTTTTTCCAGATTAAGATACAGTAGGAAGGCCCACCCTATGTGAAGATGGCACTATGCCATAGCCCGGGGTCACTGTCAAAACACAGAAAGCAGCCGCAGCATTGATCCCTCTCTGCTTTCTGACTACACCCAAGATGCAGCCAATTTCCTCCCTCTCCACCATGGTGGGCTGCACCTTCAAACCATGCGTCAAAGAAACCTTTCATTAAGTTGATTTTGTGGGATATATGTCCCAGCAATGAGGGAAGTAGCTAATACGTGAGTTGTGGTCTCAAAGAGCAGGTATGGAGTCTCCAGGAGTTCTGCTCTTCAACTTCCAGCTGGATGCCTCTCCCCAAACCAGAAGGCCCGGGCTCCCTTTAGCTGCAGAGAAAGTGGCCTGTGTCTCCCTGCAGGAAAAGCAAGGGCTGGAACAGTTTGGAGGCTGTGCCCCTGAGCCAGGCTGCTGGGACACCCCCCCCCCCCCCCACCCCACCACCACAACACCACACACCTACCACCTCCTCCTCTTAAACATGACTAGGAAGCTTCTGAGCCCCCAACGCCAGTAAATTTGCTAAGAGAATGGTCCCAGCGCCTTCTAGGTCATAAGTGAGGTTGCCCTTACACAGCAAAGTTTGGCTTTAAGAACGTGTTAGCAAGCAATCATGATCACTTTCCTGCTTCCATACACACCAGAAGTGGGCAACATCACAGTACGCAAGCTCTAGCCAGAGTAATTCCACACTTTGTTGAGCTGGTCTTTCCAGAGACCTGCCATGCAAGGCACTGTGCTGAAAGCCTCTTCAGAGAGGTTCCTTTGTTATGCAGATATGAACTGAAGTTCCAAGAAAAAAGGCTGCACACAAGTTAAAGATTCTGCAAGGCTGACTGACCAACCTGAACTTCTGTGATTACGGAGAGCTGGAGTGTGGCAGTGACAGACCCCAAATTACCTTGGGTTCCCTATTAGTCCCCTTAATAGCCATTCCTTGCTCACCTCTGGATTTGACCTAACATCCATGGGGCAAATTCTTTCTAGAATGTACAAAGAGACCCCCTAACTTCCACCAACCCAAAGGCTAAGAATTTCATTAGATAACATCTTAGGCTTATAGACTTGGCTGTGACCTACCTACTGATGTTCCCATCAATGTATTTTAAATTACCTTGTTTGTTTTTTCCCTGTTTCTATTAAAAAACATCAGAAATGTTTGAACATCGTGTTGGGATAACCTGAATCTGTTTTCCTGGACCATGGCCACTTACACTTGGCTCCAGAACAAACTATCTCTTCTTTCCATTGAAGAGGCAGCTATGTTTTTCTCTCAACACAGTCACATTCTGAGCACCAGCTGTATACTTGACTCAGAATCAGGCCGTCTCCTACTGTATTTCTGTTGCTGTGATAAAATACCCTAACGGTAAGCAACTTAGGGGAAAATAGGTGTGTTTTTGATAAAATTCCAGGTGAATTATTACAAGTCAAAACAGCAGGAATATGAAGCAGCTAATCACATCATATCCACGCTTAAGATAAGAGAAAAATGAATTGATGTAGGCACATCTACTAGAACTTACTTTCCCCGTTCTTATACAGCCTAGGGCCCAAACTCAGGTACAGTGTCATTGACAGTGGACGGGGTCATCCCATATCAGTTACCGTAATCAAGAAAAACGCTCCATGAGAAGGCTCACACAATCAACTAACCTGGGCTCACAGGGGCTCGTAGAGACTGAACCGACTACCAGGGAGCCTACATGAGACTGACCTAGGCACTCAGCACATATGTTACAGTTGTGTAGCTTGGTCCTCTTAAGGGACTCCTAACAGCAGGAACAGGGGCTGTCTCTGACTCTTCTACTGGCTTGTGGGACCCTACTTCTCACACTGGGTCTCCTTGCCCAGCCTTAGTACATGGAGAGGCGCTTAGTCTTACTGCAACTTGATATGCCAACTTTTATTGATACTCTAAGAGACCTGCCCTTTCCTGGATGGAGATGCAAGGGGGGGTGAGGGGTGGAAGGGAGGTAATGAGGGAGAAGAACTGGGAGGGAAGGATGGGAGAGGAGGCTACCACCAGGATGTAAAATAAATAGATAAATAAAAAAAGAAAGAAAGAAAAAGAAAAAAGAAGACCCTCCTTGGACATGCCCCCAGGCCCACCTGATCCTGATACTTCCTCACTGAGACTTTCTTCCCAGATGATCCTAGAGTGGGTCAAGGTAGCAAGCTAACCACATCAGGCCCTGGCAACAGAGGAAAGCACCCAGGTCCACACGAGCGGCCGCCCAGCAGGTTATGTTGTCAACACATGATGTGAAGGCTCCTAGGAGGGACTGGCTGCCTTGGCTGGAGGGAGGAAGTGGGAAGCTTGAGAAGGCCTCCCAGGGTAGATAAGGAGTTCCAGCAGAGGTGTGACTGCTAAGCACCTACTGAATGTCTAACTGCATACACAATATTTATTTATATTTTATATATGAGTGCTCTGCATGTATACCTGCATGCCAGAAGAGGGCATCAGATCCTATATAGATGATCGTAAGCCACAATGTTGCTGGGAATTGAACTCAGGACCTCTGGAAGAGCAGCCAGTGCTCTTAACCCCTGAGCCATCTCAATCTGAGTCTTATGCCTGTCCACCAATCTCCTTGTATGGGAGGGAAACTGAGGCTCAGAGACACTATGTGGCTAGCCCCTCAGTTACTATACTGGATTCAGACATAACCAGTCTTCAAAACTTGCTCTCTTCCCAGCAGACATGCCCTTCCAAAGCATCCATTTAGAATGCCTTTCCTGTTCCTGGAGCACTGAGCCAATCTTTGGCTTTCTGTAGAACATGGATTCTTTTCAACAAGCCATGGGCTTATCTATGCAGTGCCAAGACACCTACAGATAGTCATGGCTTTTCCTTCATTTGTGTTTTTACTGACCTTGGCTTTGGCCAGCTCAAACCGTTTTACCTAGGTGATGAGGCAGTCCCAGAATTATCTGGAACAAACCTGACAAGGCTGACTCCCAGGAGGCCATATGGTGTCACGCATGATGTCACCTATGAGTGATGGCACTAAGCCCGTCTCACAAGGTGCTGTGAGAACTGACCAGGAACCTGCCTAATAAACATGCGTAAGCACTCCAGCTGTTCCCATGGTCACTAAAAGGCAAGGCTCAGCTCTTAAGCAGAGCTCTTGCCTCGGGTAATCAGTCACCACGAAGCTACTGATGTGTCATTGAGGTCACCTTCCTCTAACAAAACTGGAGAGTCGAGTCAGCCCAGATCATCTTTATAGTTCAAGTTGGCTCCTGGAGGTTCTGGAAGTAACGAGGGCAGGATGGAATAAAAGCAGCAGCTAAGCAGAGGGGCAAGGGGCTTGTCACACTGAAGTCGCTGGTAGACCTCAGCTGGCATCAACAATCTGATTTAGGGAAGCTATGTTCAGAGATCCTAAGCCAGGGTAGAGGTGATATGGGGTGAACCAGCTGCAGACGAGGTCAAAGCAAGAAGAAGACAGACATGAGAGGAGGCGGGTCTGGGTGATGGCTGGGAGCTGCTGAGTAGAGGCTGTGGTTCTGCCCTCAGACAGAGTACACGAGCCCATCCCCACTGCACTGAGCACCCGGAGAGAGGGGTTTCTGTTTAGGAACACAGGGCAAGGCAAAGAAAGGAGGGTCAGGGTCCGATGAAGCAAAGACACAGAACTGGGAAAAAGGCAATATAACCATTCAAGCAAAGAGTGCAGGGGTGTGGCCAAAGCCACAGGGGGCCTGAAGCCACCACATGCTGAAGAAGAGGAGAAGAGGTCTCCACCAGGGACTTGGGAAAGCACACACGGCTGATGACAACTGGCCTGCAGAATGGTGAAGTCACCTCTGTTGTTTCATGCCATCAAGTCTGTAGTGATTTGTCCCAATAACAGAGAGCGCTGGACTTCAGGGACAGGGCAGCAAAGTATACCAGTGGCTCTGACCACAAGCCTTCTCCCTGATGGACACATGTGCATGTAAGTCAGATCCACGGCAGGACAGGGGCAAGCTACCACCATCCAGGTCCTGTTTTCAGAGTCCCCTAGTGCCCCATCAGCTACCTGGGAGGTTGGTGCTATTCTGCTCAGTGCAGGTCCCAAGAAACCGTGTGACATGCTATGTTGTTAGGCTAGTGAGAGGCACAGAGCAGCCTAAAATCCAGTTCTTCATTCCCCTGGTCTCCTGGGCATTTTCCACCCTGCCTATACTGCTGGTGGAAAACAGGGGCAAAAGGAGGGGTGATTCCACGTGTATGGTTTTTCTAGTGCAAGGACAGTTAGGGATAAAAGAACAAAGACAGGAAGATGTTTCTGATACCTTTGGGGAGATATGCCGTCTGCTCCTTCCCAATCTTGCGGTAACAGAGAACCAATATGCTTTATGTAACTTTCCACTAGACATGCAACTACACAGGGGACCACTTTCTCAACTAATCCCACCCTAATTTAGCATCCGGTTGCCAAATTGGGCAAGACCCTGGTGGGAAGGGAACATGAAACCACATTCCATTCTATTCTACTAACATGAATTCTCAAATTTCTAATGTGATTCTACAGTGAGCGACCTGAAATTCCATGAGTCCCCATGGTGAGAATCCAGCCACGTGCTCTAGAACCGGGATTTAATAGTAGAGTCTACCTTCCATAGTTTATGCTAGCTCTACTCAAACTATCACATAATATCACATATATGTTACACATACATATAAAAGAGTTGATATCACATCATTATATGAAAAGAACAAATTGAAAACAACTATGAAGAGTCTAGACACATTCTAAAAAAGAGTCCAGCTAGATGAAAAGTACCCTTTCTATATAATGAAATATAATTATTCCATTATATATAATATATATATTAGAGTGAGGCCAATTTACATTTGCTAAAATAGTTTCTGTAACATGTTAATTGTTGAAAAAAAAAACAAAAGTAGGATAATATAAGAAATCTGTTCACAGCTATCTCTCTTTAAGCATCAAAAAATTCCTCTTTGACCAGATCTGATTTACAAGACTGCAATTTCTTATGCAATTTTTTGACTTAATATGACGACTTAAGAGTTCTCTGGCTCGGCCAACCAGAGGAGCCCAACTGGAAAATCTTTCCATGCCAAGCAGAGCGGCAGGAATGAACAGAGCAGAAGCCACTGTGGCTCCAGCACCCACCTGCCCAAGTCTACCAGCTCCGTATCACCAGCTGGCTGCCCCAGGGGATCATGAATACCGCAGGCAGCTGCAAGGCCAGACCTATTAGAATAAGCTTAGCAATATCAAGAATGGCAACCACCAGGTACTCAGTGCGGAACCCAGGCCAACAAAGGGCTAATTGCTTTAGTTGTATTATTTAACTGAACATCCAGAGCAGCTATTGTCTATCATCTTCCCTGGAGAAATCAAACAAGTTACAGAGTTAGCAAAATTCCTATCTGCTCACAGATAGCCAGGATGGGTCCTATGGCAATTCCAGTCACATCTGGAGTCACCTGAGGGGTGGTCTGCACATTTGAACAGAAGCTCACTAAAACTGGAGTGGTTACTTTGAAATGATCTCATCCCCTGAGACTGGTGGTTCCGAAGGAACATTTCAGTAAAATGACTGAAATGATCAGAAAAAGAAAACAGGAATAAGCAAACAGCAAACGCCATCTCCCACTATGGACCACAGCTGCAGACAGGTGCAAGGGCGGGAGTGGGTGCTGACGTCCACAGGAATGGCATCGGCATCTCTGGAAAAGGTACGAGCCTCCTCGGGAAGAACAGGGGAAAACCAGAGGGTGACAGCAGGAAGAGCCAAGGGGAGGGACAAACATCCTCACACTGAAACTGCTCAACACAGCCCGGAGCCGGATTCTCAGGGGATGCATTTCCGCGGCTCTCTTTCCCACTTCACAGATCAGTCACTGAACCATAGTGTGGTCTATGGAGGAAGCTTCGAAAATGGATGAGCCTCAATGTCACTCCATTGGGCTTGCTGGGTGGCTAAGTAGGACATCTAACACTCCCACCTAGCAGGGGCAGGTGGCATGCTTCTATGTCCCTTTATCGGGAGGACAGATGATATGAGTTCCAAGTCTTACAATGCATAAGAAGCAGACCCAACCATAGGATCAGAGTGGCGCTGTCTCCACTGCACTGGGGATTTTCAAGGATGTGAACAGGAAGGGTTTATGGGTAGAATAACAGTTAAAGAATGGACATGTCCAAAGTGCACATACCATGTTGAGATCCTTCTCTGGAAAATATGATGTGTCTCCTGTGGGGTGAAGACTAGAGTCCAGGGAGAGAGATGATAGATAAAATCCTACAAGCCTTTGGAGGTCTTCTTCCTCTTAAAAACCATGAGGTCATATTATAGGAGCTCTCTTTGTCTCTGCCTCTCTGTCTCTGTGCCTGCCTGCCTGCCTCCCTCCCCCCCTCCCCTGTGTGTGTGTGTGTGTGTGTGTGTGTGTGTGTGTGTGTGTGTGTGTGTGTGTGTGTCTTAGTTAGGGTTTCTGTTGCTGTGATGAAACACCATGACCAAAAGCAAGGTGGGGAGGAAAGGGTTTATTAGGCTTACACTTCAGTATTGCTGCTCATCACTGAAAGAAGTCAGGACAGGAACTCAAACAGGCCAGGATCCTGGAGGCAGGAGCTGATGCAGAGGCCATGGAGGGGTGCTATTTACTGGCTTGCTCAGCCTGCTTTCTTATAGAATTCAGGACCACTAGCCCAGGGATGACACCACACACCATGGGCTGGGCCCTCCTCTGTTGATCACTAAATGAGAAAATGCCTTACAGCTGGATCTCAAGAAGGCATTTCCTCAGCTAAGACTCCTTCCTCTGATGACTCTAGCTTGTGTCAAGTTGACACACAAAACCACCCAGTATAGTGTGTATGTGTGTGTGTGTGTGTGTGTGTGTGTGTATGCATACATTCATGCATATGCTTGCACATATAGAGGCCAAAGGTCAACCTTGGTATTGTTCCTCAAGATATCATCCACCTCATTTCCTTTTTTTTTTTTTTTTAGACAGGATCTCTCATTGGCCTAGAATCCCCCAGTCTGGCAAGGATGGCTGGCTAGCAAGCCAAGGAATCAATCCGCTTCTGCCACCCAGCACTGGGATCACTAATATACTCCACCATGTCTGACTTTTCTTCTGTGCTTTTGAGGATAGAGCTCAGGTCCTTGTAAGAACAAGGCAAGCACTTCAGTGACTGGGCCATCTCCCCAGCACTGTGAGACCTCTCTGAATACTCACTAAGAAACAAGCATAACGGGGTGGAAGGAAGGGATGCCATTTAAAGACATGAGGAAAGGAGGTAATCATGTCCCAAGTGAACACAACTTGAGATGCACAAGAGTGGAGCTGTGATAATACTAAAGGAAACTGAAATTCCTCAAATATTCTGGTTTGGGAGCTGGATGATGCAACTAACACCACTTTGGCTCAGACATTTAGAAGGTTGCTTCATGCCAGTCAGAGACGTGTATAAGTCTACATGCATGGGAAGATGCATGTAGGTTAACCTGGTAGCCCTTTCCTTTTAGCCTATTAGGAATTCTGTCTCCATGCTGGATAAAAGGCATTGGGAATGTCTTCAGGGGCCAGCTAGCCAAAGCCAAGGTAAACAGAGTAGATCAACTAACTGGAGGTGCTACCTCCTGACCGGTGACCAAGAGACCAATGGCTTTGGGTCCTCTGTTCTAGCATCCACTCCCTTGACCATCCATGCTCTGAGACCATTCTTGTGGCAGTGTTACTCTCCATGGTACCCATACCCACATCCTACCTCCATCCTAGACTCATCCCAACCTAGCCTCTCTTAGAGCATTTGCTATTTCTGTGGCTTGCAGTAAAGAACTCTAAATGTTATCTAATGATGGCAGATTTATACACATGAAATGTGGTAACCAGAATGATGTGCAATGAATCAGGTCTGCCTTTGGCACAAGACTTGAAGGAGAGAAAGCAGCTATTCAGGATTGCCAAAAGAGACTGGCGTGGCTGGTCTAGCCACTGTGCTGGTTCAGAGAACTTGACACAAACCTGGACATATCTGGAAAGAAGGAATCTCAAATGAGGGACTGCCTCCATCAGATGGTCCTGTGGGCATGACTGTGGGGGGTATTTTCTTGATTAATGACTGATGTGAAAGGGCCCAACCCACTACGGTTGGTGCCACCCCCAGCCAAGTGGTCCTGGGTGGTATGTATTTTAACAACACGAACATCAACGAAGCCGGCTGAGCAAGCCATAGGGTAGCAGTCCAATAAACAGCATTCCTCTCTCCTCTCTGCTTCGTTCAGCTCCAGCCTTGGGCTCCTATCCCTCAGTGACGAACTGTGATCTGGAAGTACAAGATGAAATAAACACTTCTTTCCCCCAAGTCATGGGAAATAAACACCTCTTTCCCCCAAGTCATGGCCACTAGTGTTTTATCCCTGCATCAGAGAAGCAAACTCAGCCAGAAAGGAGGCTCAACTCGGGAAAAGGCGCTTGCCGCCAAGCCTAACAACCCCAGTTCAATCCCTAGAACCCATGTAGTGGAAGCAGAGCACTGATTCCTGCTGTCCTCTGTCCTCCACACATGTGCTGGACATGTACACACACACACACACACACACACACACACACACACACACACACACACGTAAAGAAATTGACTTGTTGGTCTTTATTTGTCAGAAGCAGCAGCATGGAAGAAGTCCAGGCCGAGGAGTTACATAGGTTACTCCAGAGTAAGGAGGGGACCAAGACAGGAGGCATGCTGAAGCTGACTGGGTCAGAGATTGCAGGGACAGATGATAGGGAAGCTCTGAGAACAGAAGGAAACACCAGCTCCACCACAGCCAGGTTTTATTTCATCATGGCCGCCTCCTCCCCATTTTTGTTTTGAGATAGTCCCACTCTATAGTCTAGCCTTGAACTATATAAACACCATATAGCTGGCCTTGAACACACGATCCTCCAGAGACTGAGTATGGGAATTATAACCATACACCACCACACCCATATTATATAAGGGATAAATCCATAAGGCCTAATAAAAAGATGGCCAAATAAAATTAGGGTTTCATGATTCAACAAAACACCGTATTCATGAGCAATACAATGCAATAAACAGTCTTGTAATATAATATAAAGTAAAAAAAATGCCAAATACAAACTTGAAATTATACCATGATTATACTAATGTAAAGGTTCTGTAGGCCTATGAGCAAAGTCTGGAAGGGGACGTGGAAAAATGAAAACATCTGACCTATTACCAAAGCTGAGTCTGGGAGTTTTCTTGTCATTTCAAAAATTTCAGCCATGGTTACAATAGTGCTTGCTCAATAAATAAAAATAAATAGATTAAATAGGAAAAGATTCAGAACAGACTGTGGGGTGGGGAGTAAGAGGCACAGACTAAACCAGGAGCGGATGGTGTCCTTCTCACAGAAAGCCCTGGAACGTTCTCCTCGCCACCAGGAAGCCCCTAACGAGGCACCACTCTAAATGTATTTGGTTTCGGCACTAATTCGAAATCATGTCCCATTTCATTAGTTTCTAATTCTCTCACTGAAAACTAAGCCTCCCATCTGTTCTTCGTAGGAAAGGAGTCATATGCAAAAGTCTCTTACATTCTAAAGTCTTGTTCTAGGAGAGACATGAAAGAGGAGGTTTGATTAGCCACACAACCAAGTCAGCTCCCTAAAGCAAACACTAGGAAAAGACACCTTGCAGTTGGAGACCAGAGAACAAAATTCCAGAAAGCTGAGGGTAAAGGACAGCAGGATCACCAGCTGGCAGCTCAGCTAGGCCGGCTTTTACCAGGGATCCTGGACAGGAGACCTGAGAGGTAGAGAAACTCCCATCAGGCCATGCCAATCAAGGCCATCACTTATGGTTTTGTTTGTTTGTTGTTTCTGTTTTTAAGTACATGGTTGGATCTCACATCATGATTGCCTATGCTGACACAACACGAAAAGGCTCAAATCTTATTTATCAGCATTAATATTAATTACATTAATTAATTAATTAATATTAATGTAAACTAAATATAAGCACCTCAGAAGATTATGAAGGTGGACCAGTCCCTTGCCACACAAGCATGGGGACCTGAGTTTGATCCCCAGCACCCACGTAAAAGCCAGGCATGACAACACACATCTGTAATCTCAGTGCTGGGGAGGCAGAGACAGGAGCTTGCTGGTCAGCCAGCCTAATCAAACTGGTGAGCATCAAGTTCAATAAGAGACCCTGTCTCCTAACACGAGGTAGTGAACAGTTAAGAATGGCAGCCAACATCAACTTGTTTCCACATGCATGCTTGCCACATGTGCACATATACACACATACACTGAGAGGAGAGGGGGAGGAGGAGGAGGAGGAGAGGAGGGGAGGGGGAGAGAGGGAAAGTTAAGAGGGAGAGAAGAGAGAGAATGCACATCAAAGATATGGGAGAATATAGCAAAACCCCTTGGCCTTGATTGGTGAAAATCTCTCCAGTGGTTAATTACTCACATGAATGCACACTACACATGCATCCCAGGAGCAGATGAAGGATGCATTTACAAATAACCCAAGCAAATGAGAAGTGAGTGGAGGCCAGGAGGAAGAGGAGGGGCAGGGAAGCGTGAGCTAAAGTATGAGCTGTACAGAGGAACACCCTGACATGCAGCCAGCCGTAAGTCATTGAAGTGGGGTCCAGTTGGGTGCGTTGAGACTGTTGCTCTGTCTGCCTTGCTCTGGGCTCTCTCTGAAGCCCTGTGCCCTCCCAGTGGAGGATCCTCACGGTCAAAATCCCAGGCCCTTCAACGCTAGCACACTCATCCACACACAGCCATTGAACAAACACTCAAGAATACTGTATACCTCTGTTCTTTCTAGTCCTGTGCTGGGTCTCTCACAGGTGACTCCTCACGGTGACTTAGAACACAACCCACTTCACAAAGTACTGAGAAATGCAGGTGCCTGACTCTCACGCCAAACTCGACAAACAAGAATCCCCGGGGGAAGGACCCAGGAATATGTTTCTTCAACAAGCTCGCCTGGTCTGGGAGAATCGCTGGCCACTGGACACACTCACCCTCCAGGCTTTGGATCTCTACCCTTTGTTACTACTTTCTTCAGTCTCAAATATTCCAGTTACATCATTTTATCACCTTCGAGCTTCCTACTTCTACGTCTGCCACTCCACATGAAGCCAGCGCAGAGTCTATGACACAGGACAGGAACACATTGGTGAGGCCCCACCTAGCTAACATGGCATGTACGCCAGGAAGATACTTTGGGAAATGCACTCTTGGTCAGCAGGTTGAGCAGCCAATGAGCTATAGAAAAAAATGAAGGATGGAAGGGCAGACTTGTAGGAAACTATGGGCAGAGATGCTAGCTTGTAGACCCGAGGTTGTTCCTGCTCACTGTGTGACTTAGGACCAGCATGTCTGTGGCTCGGACAGCCCTATAGGTCCAATGAGCCGATTGGATTTGACTGGAACAGACACCCCCTTCTGCTGCCACCAGACATTTGATTTTCCTGGAAGAATGCTTATTCTTGCCACTTAAGAATCTGCTTCAAGTATCATGAGAGCAATGGAGGCAATCCCAGCCTGTGCCTAGGGCTCCCCTGCCAGCAAACAAGAGGCTCCAAGCAGATATCTCTCATTCCAAAATGCAAAGGAAGCCTTGGATGTACTTCTGCTGAACTCAAAGCCAGGGATCATCCAAACGATGCAATGAGGTAAATATTTGGACGTGATCTTACAACACAATCGTAACAGGAAACACTCCCCGCTTCTGAAATTGACCTGTCTCTTTCATCACCAGCCACCTGGAAATTGTCCTCCCTTATAACTAGATCGTAACTCAAAGCATGTGCCTGGGTACCCAGCCGGCCCCGTATTGCTGAGCACTGACCGGAAACAGCAGCAGATGTTACTGCGAAGGGCCTGGGTGGACTCTTTGGTGTGGTGGTTAGCCCATTTTGGCCTGATGGTGTCCATGGCAGCTGCCTATGTGCAAATTAAGCCAGGCAAGACTTTGAAAATGATGAGTAATGCACAAAATAAAGTGTGCCGAGAGAGGCCAATTTGGTAGTGGCAACCTTTCAGCTGAAGAGTCTGTTGGGCGATTTGGCTACCCACACCTGGGTTGATACTCCACATCACTTGCGACAACGCTGCGAGGATCAGAAAGCTCCTCCTAAGCAAGGTCCGTTGTGGGACTGGGGAAGAGAGCTGCGGCAAAGTGCTTCCTGAGCAAGCACCATAATCAGCTCAGAACCCCAGTTCCCCCCAGCTGCAGGAGTGAGCGAGCGCCTTAGTCCTATCACCAGGGAGGCAGAGAGACAGGGGCATCCCTAGGGCTTGTTAGACAGCCTGCCTAGCTGGATCAGTTTGCTCTCCAGTTCAGTGTGAGAGTCATTGTTGACTCCCCCACCCCACTCCCATGCACACGCACACAAATACACACACACACACACACACACACACACACACACACACACACAGAGAGAGAGAGAGAGAGACAGAGAGAGACAGAGAGAGAGAGAGAGAGAGAGTCAGTCAGTCAGTCAGTCAGTCAGTCATATTGAAAGCATTTTCCTGGACTTTTTGTCAACATCTAATATAGAGCTGTGCACAAAGTAAACAGATGTTGAATGAATACTTACTTGCTTGAGAAAGGCAAGCGGACTGAAGTGAGACCCTAACCTATACTCCTCGCCTCAGATCACCCCACTACACACTCAGAACTCCCGTGCCACCGAAGTTTACTCTTGAAATTAAGCCCTATTGTGTTACTATTTTGTTTAGCAGTGACCCCTGGGTTCCCAAGTTCTAAAGGATGAAATCCAAATTAAATAATATTCTACTCCTTTTCAAATCTGCCCTCGGCCTTCCTTTCCAGCTCAACTCTACCACTGCCTCCAACTCAACATACGTGAACATACATGCCCCTTCTCTTCCCTGGCCTTCCTTCTGGCTGTCCTCTCAGCTCAAAGGCATTCTCCCCCCACTCCCACCCCCCACCCCCGGTCTGTGAACAGACATTTTCCATCCATGCCAAATGGTCCCTCTCCCGTTTTCCACAGCCATTATGCACATCCTCTTCCAAGCGCTTAACGCCTGGCACTAATTCTCTTTGGAGCAATTATCTTCTCAGCAACACTGCAAGCTCCTCGAGGCAGATTATGATTTATTTTATCTTTGTATTCAACACATTCTCTTTAATAAGATCCCAGGCACAGTCTGTCATCTTGTGGGCCCTAGGGAAATACTGAGTGGATGAATGGATGGATGGGTGGATGGGTGGATGGAGTGGACTGGTGGGTAGGTGTATAGATGGACAGATAGGATGAATGGATAAGTGTATGGGTATGTGTGTGTATGTATGTATGTATGTATGTATGGATGGATGGATGGATGACAGCTTTACCGAGCTTGCCTATCTGTGAAATGTCAAATACAACTCTTTTCTCTGCTCAGTCACTTGGCTGGGGATCGATGATGCCTCTACTGTTCCCCTTGCTTCTTCTGTCTAGAGTGGAAACTGACCATCCCAATGACAGTTCTGCTTTCCAAAGCAAGTCACTCAGAGTTTGTCCCCTAGCTGTGCTCGATAATTGAAACTTTTTCTCCCCTTGATTCTGGGACACCACATTGTCCTGGTTCTTCTAAACTTCTGGCTACCCTTTTGCTGGCTTCTTTCCATTCTCTGCCCTCCAAGAGTTAGGGACCTGTTCTTGTTCATCTACTCACCTCATCCAAATCAGGGAAAGTAATGTAGTAATAGCAATGAACTTTTTGGTTATGTCTTTCAGGTGAATGTGTTGTCCCAAACCCCACTCTTCCTCCAGCTGGACACAAATCCCAGCCAGTCCTATGCAGAAATATTGCTAGAGTCTGTTTCTCCCCATCCTCTTAGCCCATAGCTCAGTCAGCTCTCACTTCCATTTGCATGGAGCTGCCCTCCAGCCATCCCGTAACTCCCTCTCCACTGTGAGAACTATTCCTGCAAATCGCAGCATCCAAAGTCCATGTGGACTGGCCTCCCTGAGCATTCCCTGCATCTGGTACTGAATCTAATTACTCAAAGTCCTTACTCTTTGGCCTCCATTTAACCTGCAGCCTCCTCTTCCAGCACATCCCTAGTCCTAATATTTCACTCAACCACACCAAGCTTTTAACAACCATGTCTCCTGTCTTGAAAGCCTTTCTTCCCCAAAGCTTACCTTGCCTGCTCATCTTTTTTTTTTTTTTTTGAGATCAAGTTTCTCTGTATAACAGTCCTAGCTATCCTGGAACTCACTTTGTAGACCAGGCTGGCCTGGAACTCTCGGAGATCCGCCTGTCCCTGCCTCCCAAGTGCTGGGATTAAAGGAAGGCATGTGCTACCACCCGGCTAGCCTGCTCATCTTTAAGACTTACCAATTTCTGAGTCTCATACCCTCCTTGCAGACCACCCCAACTACCCCCCCCCCAGGTGAGGACAGTTGTTCCCTCCTTTAGGTACCCACAGTATTGAGCAGACATCACTGTATTCTACTAAATACAATTTCTACTTTTGTGTACCATACCTCATGCTGTTGGCCTGAGCTATCAGGCTATCAGTTTCCTAGGCTTATTGCTCTGACACAACTATAACCAAGTTAAGACGGAATAAACACGGATCTAAAAACAAATACACATCTGAATAAACTATTAATTTGCATGTATGCATATGCATTTGCATGTGGGATGCAAATGCACGATGTACATGTAGAGATCAGAGGTTAACTTTGGGTGTCCATCTTGTACCATCTACCTTCTTTGAGACAGAGTCTCTCATTGCCCTAGAACTTTGACACGCAGGCCAGGGTAGAGGGCCCACAGGATTCCAGAGTTATCCACCTCCCCTGTTATCACCACTGGGATCATATGTATGTACCACCACACTTGACTTTTTACATGGGTTCGTAGGATCCAAACTTAGGTCTTCATGCTTGCAAAGTATAAAGACATTCATCAACTGAGCTAGCGCTCCCCAGCTCCCATATATTAATGCAGCAGATAGATAAAACCATAAAGACACAACTGGATATAACCACAGGATGCACTTAGAGTATTGAGTTTGAGCACGACGGACCATCATTTAATTTTTTTTCTTTTTAAAGCACTAGCCTGTACTTTGAAGGATGATCAACAAGGTTAATCAGCGTTTACATGATGCTCAGTGGAGAAGCATCAATACTATTCCCACTACATTGATTGCTAGTGAGTGATTGTAAGACAGGCAAAGACATGGCCTGGGCAAAACAGCTGCCAGAGGAACAAGCTGTGACCTCTACAGGGTGAGCTCTTTAGGGCTTGGTACCCAGCTGTGAGGCTTCAACAGCTTTAAACTCTTTCTCACTGAAATGGAGACGTTCCGGATTACTCAAAGATTATTGTATCTTCAAGTTGTCATCAAAATGAAAATCCTATATTAAGAGGAAAAAATAAGGTGCAGTTAGGGAAAGCCTTCACTTATTCAGGAGAACCACTCAGCAGCCATCCTTGAAAGAAATACGATAACTTGGAGGTGTCAAAATATTTTCTAACGGTATTATTTCCAAAATTCAGTTGAACTGCTGTGAAATTCTTGTGATCACATCTAACAAACCATAAAATCAGGTTTCCTGTGTTTAAATAATAGTTCTGTGATTCTTTTACTTCTTTACATTTTTATTGTATTTATTTATTTATCTTGTGTAGGGAGGTGTGGCTACATACGCCGTGTGTGTGTGTGTGTGTGTGTGTGTGTGTGTGTGTGTGTGTGTGTGTAAATCAATCAGAAGACAACCTGTGGGAGTTTGTTCTCTTTCTCAACCACACAGTTCCAGGGGATCAAACTCGAGTCAGGAGGTTTAGTGGCAGGCACCTTTACCCAGAGCCATCAAGCTGGCCACACTACTATGGTTCTTGAAGAGGGGTAACTGAAGAAGCTTGCTGGACTTCTACCATGTGGTGAATATTTATTAACTCCATTTAGTCCTCAGAGTTGCCCCTTCTTATCACGGGGACATTAATCTAAATGTTACCCCTCATAAGGATCCCTAGAGCAGTGAGTGCCAAATTAGCCAAATTAGTGAGTATATGTGAGCGAACACACATACACACAGAAACACACACACACACACACACACACACACACACCACACGCCAACATACTCACATACACAAAGCACACATGCAGTCACTCATATAAATAGTCTAACACACACACACACAGAGTCACAAACACATATACATTCATATACACATTTATTCACATGCTCTCACACACATACAGTTACACACTCACACACAGTCACAAATGCACAATCACATGAAATCATACACACATGGTCACATGCACACACAGAGTCACATACACACACAATCACACCCACAGTCACACACATAAGCAGAGTCTCATACACAAAGTCACACCATAGAGTTATACATAAAAATCACACATGCACACAATCACAATTCTGTGTTTCTTTCTTCTCCTGCTGTTTCTTACATCCTGAAAGAAGCTGCTAGAATCCACCGCGGTCAGGATGCTAGGAAACAGTAGTCAGAATTCAAACTCCAACCTACCAGCTCCCACAGCCAAGAGCTGCCCATGGCCTGGAATGCTCAAACTCAGGTTGTATCAGCATGCCAAAGGGCCTATGTCCCAGCAGAAAGCATATGGCATCTTCCTAAACTCTTAATTTCCTCGGTTTTTTTTTTTTTTTGGTGGTGGGGTCTGTAAACATTTAGAAAACGGTTGACTATTTCCCCAATGTTAATTACTTTTAATGTTAATGTAGGTAATAAAATGGTTTGACAATTTAAAATGTTATATTTTGAGACAGAATGTCACATTCTGATGATTGTCTAAACAGACCACACAGGCCATGTGTGTACACACATGCAAGCATGTGCCCATGCCATGGGCATTTGGATGGAAGCATTTGAAAAGCGCTTCACTACCCTGACCTCTACCCCAAAGTGCTGATATTGAAATGAGTGAGCAAAGAGAGATGTAGCCAAACAGATGACCTCCCTAGACAGGATCTCAAGGTCATAAAGGGGGGTTTATAGGCAGAAAGATAACAGGCTTTGGGGGGTATTTAGCTCAGTGGTAGACTGCCTGGCAAGCATGTACGAGCCCCTGGGTTTGGTCTCCAGCACCACATTGGCTAGAGTAATAGCAGAATCCTCAGAGCAGTGCAACACAGGGCAGATTTGTCTTTCTGGGATGGCTTAGGTATGGTCTTGCCTAAAAGAGAAACTCTGGAAATTATTTCCATCTCAAACACTCAACGCAGCCAAATTGGGAGCTCCCCCCACTGCTTCTGGAATGAGCGAAGGAGCTGCTCTGAGTGTTCTCTGGCTTTATCTGAGACTGCTGGCTCCAGATACTCACGGAGAAGCTAGTCCTGCCCATATGACTTGCTGAGGTACAGCCCACCCTCTAGCCATGCTGGTGGCACCAAGGAAGAACCTCTTACCCATCTGCCTGGTTGGCATGGACCATGTGTGCAGCAGAAATGAGCCCTGAACTCTCCACAGAACACACAGTCCTCCCCAAACATTTCAAGTCACCCTGGCTCCGAACCAAGAATCCTGCTCAGAGCCAACCGCTTACAGCCCATTAAAAACCCTGTGCAAATGCAAACACTCTGTCCATTAGACAGGGAGAAACAAGAACCACATCTTGGGAAGGAGCTAGTCATTGTTGAAACTAGACTAGCGGCTGGAGTCCCTGAAGAGGAAACATCGCTGTGTTAGAAACCACAGCTATTTCCAACGTGCACAGTCAATGACATGGCAGACCAAAGGTGCCCTTGGAGGCAGTCAGCAGGCAACGGATTCGGTTGTGTGCCAGACAGCGCTGGGCTGGGAAAATGGGAGATTCCTGAGGATTCCTAGCTGCTTGGAGTTTGAGATTCAGTGTGTTTAACAGAAAGTATCCTACATTGCTGGAGAGGCCAAAGACCCTAAAGGAAACTCTACTGCTATCATCTTTCTAGCCAATAAAATTTCTAACTTTATTCTAAGTCCTATCTGTATACCCACAGATAAATGTAGCTTTCACTTCTCATCAAATAAGCTTTTTTTTTTTAAAAGCAACATATGGAGACTATCACAGAGATCCACAACTGGTCAAAAATGCAGAGACTAATTGTTGGCGAGGTGTCTAGACCTCAGTTGATACATCTACAATGCCACCCCTACACCCAAGGCTCCTGAAAAATCACATAAAGAATGTAGGCTCCAGAAGACCAGGATACCTGCTGCTAACTAGTGTCTTCCAGATATGACTGGGAAGCTGTGCCCCTGCAATCTCAACAATACGGTTCCCTAAGCAAGATCTGCAAAATGATAACGCCAGATGACATGCCAGTATGGATGCGGGGAAAGACCCCATCCCAAGATGGAAAGCTATGCACAATCAATGGCTGCTGAGGAAGGGATAATCAGTTTTCTCCAGGGATGAGACCCCTGATGGGTTATCCAATCCTAAAGGGCTAGCTCTAAACACTAGTACTTATAAGCCATACTAGATAGACTCCACAGACTCTGTGTGTGTGTGTGTGTGTGTGTGTGTGTGTGTGTGTGTGTGTGTGTGTGTGTGTGTTGTGCATGTGTAATTAAAGAAAAGGTCATGGATTTGAGAAGGGAATACAGAAGGAGTTTGGGAGTAGGGGGGTGGAATGAAGTAAAAAAGTACTCATTTATAAAATTCTCAAAAAAATAAAAAAGAACATGCCCAAAGCATTCATCCCAACCTGAACCTGCAAAGCCAACATCACCCTTGTTTAGAAGCTGCTGCACTGACTGGCTAGAGTCACTGATGCTGAAAAGGGCCAGCTGAGAAGAGATGGCATTCTGTAAGGCCCTGCTCATTGGCCCTGTCTTCTACCTCACAGAAGGTGTTCTCTGTCTCCTCCTCCTCCTCTCGCCCCACCTCTCCCTGCCTTCTCTTCCTTTCCCTTCTCCTCTTCTTTCCCAGCTATTTGAACCTATTGGTTGTGGCTCTGAGCTTACAGAAGGTTCTACTGAGGCCTGAAGTCCAAGCTGTATATCACTCTTGAACTTCAACAGGACGTTACATTGGGAATCATCAGGCACCAACCCAGATAAAGTGTTCCCAGAATTTGATTCCCCAGGTGAGTCCTCCAACTGTGACTTGGATATAATAGGGCTGATTAAAAACAAACAGCCACTATCACATGGTGTCGGTCGTAAAGAGACTGGGACACCACCGAGGGGAACCGGAAGCATCAGCTGCTTCTGGGACTGCACACAGCTCCAGTGGCACTTGCCACCCACAAGGCATCTCAGCTATAATGGCCCTTGGCCGCGGAGGTCGCGGGCAAAGTATCGATGCTTCTGTTTCCTGCTCCTGTCCCCAGCAGCTTCAACTTGGTGCTTTTCAATAAAACAATGGATTTTTATGAGAATGTCTGTAAGTTTTATCAAAATCTACTTTGTGTCCATTAGAAATATTTCACGAAAATCCTTAGAGAAAAAAAAAGAAAAAAAAACCTTTGTAATACAGCATAAAATTCTTTTTTTTCCTTTTTAAAGGATTTATAAAATATCATATGTGTGTACTATGTTTATATCATTTCTGGCCCCCTCCTCCCTCCAAAACTCCTTCCAATCCTCCAGCTCCCTCTCAAATTCATGACCTCTTTTTCTTTATTATTGTTTTATATTATTATTGTTTTATATGTGTAGCTATATGAATAAATATATAGATACAACTTGTTGAGTCCATTCAGTGTATGTGTATGCTTTCGGGGCTGACTTTTCGTTACTGGATAACTAATTGGGGGTGGGGTGAACCCCGGAAAAGACTAACTCTCCCTCTCTCAGCAGTCACGAATCGCCTCCATCCATATTGGCACGTCAGCTGATATCGTTGTTGAGATTTCATTGTGCAGCTTCCCTGTTATGTCTTGAATACGCCATCTTGAGGAGGAAATGGTAAACCATAAAAATCCAGGTAGGAAAGATCCCAAGAGAAAAGGCTGAAAGAGAGTGGCTGTGTGGGAGTTTACATGTAAGGAGGCCGAGTTACATCCTGGAATCTGCCTCTAATGTACCTTGGCACCAGCATAAAAGGCCTGGGGAGACCACTTGCTTCTTGATCCATCACTGGTGGATGTTGGGCGACATGAGTTGCTTTTCAAAGAAGTGACTAATACAATCATTACGGCAGGAATTCCCAGTGAATCTATGAAGGGAACTTCTATGCTAGTTGATTAAACTTGATACTACTCAAGTCAAATTGTAAAGATGTTCAAACAAGTTTTGGCCAATAGAGATTTAAAAAAAAAAAAGAGCTTTGCTATGTTTTATGAAATACTGAGCAGGGTCGTGTAATGCCTGGGTTGTATGTGAAGTTTTATATCCAGGGATGGTGGTGTATCACTAGTGCAAGATCGATGAACTCCATCTAAAGCCAACTCACCTCCTCATCTGGGTTCTTGGGTGCCAGGAATAACTAGCCAGCTACAAAGAGGCAAAATGCACCAGACTATCAAGCTCCTTTTACACACATGCACGCACACACACATACACGCATGCATTCACATGCCAGCCTAGGTTTGTTTTAAGATACCTTCTTGTGGCTTTCTAAAGTAGAAACTTGTCTTTCTCAACTCCCTGCTCCAGACACAAGGCCAGATATCTGGAAGCACCTTCACTCATATTCAGTTCATAGTGAGTTGAACTGAGCTCTCCTGAGTTCACGCAGGACACTAACCTCCACTCTGAAACACATGGCAATCCCGACCACCTACGAAGCAGCTGTCCCACTGACTACCACCTTCATACTCCTCTGTATTCCCTCTGTATTCCTCTCTGTATTCCCTCTTGGGACTTCCACCAGACAACCAACCCTACCTTCACATGGTTTCTCTTTCCCATATTCTGTACCCTTATGCCCACAGCTTGTTCAGAATATAAACAGAGAAAACTTAGCATTTTTGACACCATCTTGTCACATTTCTGAAACTCCTCTCAATGTCTCCACACCTGACCCCTCTGGATCACCCCCTCCTTGTGAAAGCTGGTGTCCAGAGGAAGCTCTGATGTTCTCTTGATATCCAAGATCCAAACAGAGCCTTTACTTCTCTTTTCCAGTCTCCTTTCCCCTTAAACCTGACGACCATCAAGTCTTCCTGGTTTCAATTTGATTATAATTCTCTTAGCTTCAGTCTCAGAATCCATAGTGAAAAGCCCCTCCTCCTTCAGCCTGGGTCCAAATACGGCTTCCACCATTTATGAACTCTGACCCTATGGAGGCTCTTCGGCATGAGTAAGCCTAGTTTGCATTACTGGTTAAGTGTGTTCATCCTGTGAGGTTATTAAATATGAAAGATATCACACATGCGAAGCATTCAGCTCATAGTATTCAATAACTGATAACTATTATCAGTATTCATATTCACCATTTTTTCATTGCTGGAACAAAATGAATGAGAAACTTAACTGAAAGGAAGATGAATTCAGGCTCATAGTCTGAGAGGCTTTGATCATGGCTCTGCATCTCTGAGCCCGAGGGAACATAAACATTAGTGGAACTGGATGCTGAAGTAAAGCTGCAAACCTCAAGGCAGCCAGAACATGGAGTGAAAACAAGCAGTACCCTTGAAGGACATGCTCCCAGGGGCCGCCATCCTCCTAGTTTAGACCACCTCTAAATAACACCATTGGAGCACGGATTTACCAATGGATTCACCCATTGATTAGGACGGAGCCTTCAGGATTTGATCCCGTCCCAGAGGCTCTGCTGCTGACACAGCGTTGGAGGCTGAGCCTTCCCACAGGATTGTAAGGAGGATTTCCCACCCAGACCATAGCAGGGTTGTTTCTGTCATCCCCAGTCGCTCCCCGTCACAGTCTCTCCCCACTGACCCTCTGCAACCCTCCCCTACTCCATCATTAATGCCTTCACCTCTTCACAGGAAGTTTTGGTGCTATCCCATATCCAGACCGGTAGATTCTGTCTTGCCTAACCTGCAATATAAGGTCTCCCCAGTTCAGACTCAACCTGCCTTTTTACACTTCATCTGAGGGAGGAAAAACAAAACAACGACCCAAGAAGCAACCAACCTACCTCTTTAAAGGACTAACCAGGGCCCAACCCCACGTCCTGGCCACCTACTACCCACAACCTACAAGCACGAATTCCTTCAGCATATCTGACATGGATGGGTCCATGCAGTAGGATCAGAAAGCCTCATTTAGTCCCATATTCCCTCTGGTCCCTTGTGTAAGTCAGATTTCCATCACTATAAAGCAGTGTCTGAGGCTTACAGAATACAAAGATGTTTAATTCATCTCACAGTTCTAGAAGTTCCGGTCCAAGATCTGGTGGGCCCACTGCTTTGGGCTGCTGGGTTCACATCTCCTGAAGGCTCCTTTACTTCCCAATATATTGTGCCACTCTCAGAACCAAGTCTTTAACATGTGGACCTTGTGTGAAACTATTTTCATTGCTATGCATGCACACGTGTGTGTGTGTGTGTGTGTGTGTGTGTGTGTGTGTGTGTGTG
>CABHPQ010002187.1:29823-43475 GCA_902168405.1 Peromyscus aztecus | reverse complement strand
TGGAGAGACTCCACGCTGGCGAAGTCCCGGGTTGGGATTTTTTTTTTCCTTCCTTGTCCCTGCAGCCAGAGATGTACAGGGAGCAGCAGGCCAGCCTCGGAAATGAACATGGGGACCTCGTGGAAGCCACAGCCGCCTGGTTGGGGACTCAGAAGGACCTGGAGCGCAGAGGGCGTTGGGGTCCCCGGGCCTCTGCCTGGGGTCTGTGCAAAAATAAAGAATTAAAAAAAAAAAATCGGAGAGGTGAGGCTACCCAGAGCCGGCGGGAGGACAGGAGACTGTGGGATGTGGTCCAGGGGTCGCGGAGTGGTTTTGGGGGGGAAAGAGATTTTTTTCTTCTCTTAATGGGAATCGTGATGGTGTTGAGTTATTTCACTGGTGGGGTTAATATAGCATGTTATCCTGTCTATCTTTTGAAGATTTCTGTATAAGACTGTTGAGCAGTTTTTAAAATAGTGTAGGATAATATAAAAAGCGGATAGATGGCGCTATGTTTGATTCCTACAACGAACCGATCACCAGCTCCTTTTCATTCTTAACTCTTTAAAAGGATTCAAACGCAACTCAAATCTGTGCTGGACTTTTGAAAAAACACAATTCAGGACCAAATTTTTTCTCCGTGTGTGTCTGTTCCTTATAGGTGTAATTGAGAAGACCCGTTTATTTTTACCCCCTCACGGACGCTCCATCTTTGAATTTTTTTTTCCTTGTAAATGTAATCAGATGCCATTTTATATGTGGACGTATTTATACTGGCCAAACAGTTTTCTTATTTTGTCCCTTTTTCCCCCCTTTCTTTTGCTTTCTTGTCTTTTGACCTCATTTCTTTATTTTTATCTTCCTTTTATTTTCTTTCTTTTTTTTTCTAGTGTTGTTACCCACGCCATTTTACGTCTCCTTCACTGAAGGGCTAGAGTTTTAACTTTTAATTTTTTATATTTAAATGTAGACTTTTGACACTTTTAAAAAACAAAAAAAGACAAGAGAGATGAAAACGTTTGATTATTTTCTCAGTGTATTTTTGTAAAAAATATATAAAGGGGGTGTTAATCGGTGTAAATCGCTGTTTGGATTTCCTGATTTTTATAATAGGGTGGCTGGTTAATATCTCACACAGTTTGAAAAATCAGCCCCTGGTTTCTCCATGTTTACACTTCAATCTGCAGGCTTCTTAAAGTGACAGTATCCCTTAACCTGCCACCAGTTTCCACCTTTCGACCCCTGGTCTCATAAGATGGGGAGGAGAGTTCAGCCTAGCACCATAATGCTTTAAGAAAAACAGATTTTCAAACGAATTGCTGTTCTGTCCAGAGGCTTTAAAACTGGGGCATTCACAGCAAAAAGGGATTCTGTAGCTTTAACTTGTAAACCACATCTTTTTTGCACTTTTTTTATAAGCAAAAACGTGCCGTTTAAACCACTGGATCTATCTAAATGCCGATTTGAGTTCGCGACACTATGTACTGCGTTTTCATTCTTGTATTTGACTATTTAATCCTTTCTACTTGTCGCTAAATATAATTGTTTTAGTCTTATGGCATGGTGATAGCATATGTGTTCAGGTTTATAGCTGTTGTGTTTAAAGATTGAAAAAAAAGTGGAAAACATCTTTGTACATTTAAGTCTGTATTATAATAAGCAAAAAGATTGTGTGTATGTATGTTTAATATACCATGACAGGCACGGGGACGCCTGCCTTTTAAGAGGCAGTTCCGTTAAGGGTTTTTGTTTTTAAACTTTTTTTTATTTTTTTATTTTTGCCATCCATCCTGTGCAATATGCCGTGTAGAATATTTGTCTTAAAATTCAAGGCCACAAAAAAAAAAAAAGAAATTTTGGGGGGAAAAAAAAAAAAAAGGAAAATTAAAAAAAAAAAATTCATGCCAGCTAATTCTGTCCATCACTGCCTGTCAGGTTGTTGCTATATACCTTCTGTAAATAACTTTTTTTGAGAAGGAAATAAAATCAGCTGGAACTGAACCCTAAATCTTGACTTTTGTCATTCTTATGCCTGAGATCCGAGCCCTGAGCCCTCCCTCCCTGTCGATGCAGACTGCTGGTCTGCCGTGGCTTTGGAGCTCGTGACTTCCCTGAGACGAGCCCGTTAATGCCATCTTATTGACAAATACTAAGTTCCTCTTGGCCAGATTTGGCAGGCCTGACCCCGAGTGATGGCGACAGCCACGTGTATGTGTCAACCCGCTGCAAGCCTTCGAGGAATTCTCTGCCTCTACTACACATCAGCAAGCACCCTTTGTCTGGGAAATTCAAAGAGGGGGAGGGGCAGGCTTCGCAGTGCATGCAACCTGGCTGGCTGAGCTTTTTAAATTTATTTTTGCTTTGTGTTTCTGAAGCTGCCATCTCTTTTACACGCCAAGATCGGTTTTCCACAGACCAAGAACAAATAAGTCTGCTAAATTATTAGGTCTTGGAGGAGAGAGCCTTTGCCAGTTGCAGGATGAAAAAAAAAAATACTTAGGCTTGTTTTGTTAGGTTTTGGGGGGGAGGGTTCCTCCCTTCAAATGCAAAGGTTGGTAGGGTGTGGTGATAGATGTTTATAATCCAAGTACTCAAGAGACCGCCAGGCTGAAGAATCATGAGTTCAAGGTCAGACTGGACTACTTGAGGCCTGTTTTCAGAAGAACCAAAGTTAATATGGCCTTAAACTCTCCATCTTGTGCCACGCCCAGCATGGGCGTCATTGTAAGTAAAATAATAGCCTCCCTCCTCTCAACTGAAATAGGACCCAAAGTAGGAGACTGTATAGACTTTATAAGCATCAGAAACAGGAGTAGTGAGTTCTGCCTGGAGAAAGAGTCTGAAGGCCCATCAATACTTCTTGTTTATTTTAGAGATCAACAGTTTCCACGGGCCAACAGAAGTCCTCTTCTTCCAAATGCTCACCCTTAAAAATGTGTGTTTCCCACATTTCCTAGTGTTTTCAGCCCTGGAGAGAAAGGGTTAACAAGCAGCATTTGGAAATAATCCCCTTATTCTGAGGATTGTAGGCAAGGGCCCTGCATCCTGGGATCACAGCTGAAAGACTTCTGGAGACCAGCACTGCAAGCGTTTTTTGCACAGTAAAAAAAAAAAAAAATTTGCAGCAGACATGCATGAAGCTTTCAAAGAATGAAAATTTTTAAAAAGCAATTCCCCCTCTAAAATAGTAATATTGCTTTAATATCTCTCCTCTTAGGGGCAGCTTTCGGTTTCCACCTTCCTCACATAAGCTTCTATATACTGGATATTCTAGAGTAGTAATACCTTTTTGTGTGAGTGTGGGTGTGTATGATACTGGGGATTAATCCCAGGCCCTTGTGGGTGCTAGGCAAGCACTCTACCCCCTGAGTTATGGACCCTAAAATGCTGTTTTACCCCACACAGGGACCCTGCAACATCATGGCATTGTAAGTTTTCCTTTTTAAAAAAATATTTTTTAATATGCTTAAGTTTAATGTTTGATCATTGTGGTGAAGATAATAGGATTGCTTAGGGTTTTATTCCTTTTTCCCCCCTTTAGACCCAGAACATCCAAACCCTAATGTAAATGAACCCTGTGCATTTTTAAAGCGATACATATCTTTGAATGTTTGTCTTTTTCTAGGCTTTCCTGCTACAGTCTTGTTTATTTTTCCCTTTACTTTCCATTGAAGAGCAGATGCTTTCAAATAGTTTCTTTTCTTTTTTTTTTTTAAGAATTTATTTTTATTTTATCTGCGTTGCTGTTTGCCTAAATATATGTCTGTGTGAGGGTATCGGATCTGCTGGAGCTGGAGTTACAGACAGTTGTGAGCTGTCTTGTGGGTGCTGGGTATTGAACCCAGGTCCTCTGGAAGAGCAGCCCATACTCTTAACCACTGAGCCATCCCTCCAGCCTCCTAAATATTTACTTTAAGAATCCTAAGGCCCAGGGTGTAAGTGGGGTGGAGCACTTGACTAGCGTGCTCAAGGCCTAAGGCTGCATTCCCAGCACCCTGAAGAAAACAAGGAACTCTGGTACAGGGCACTTTTTAAAAGGATGATGCCATGTGCTTCCTAGCAGGGGTGTGTGGCAAATGTAAACCATTTCTGAACTTTATCTAACCTTGCATTCAGAAAGGATACTTACATACCAGACTGCACAAGGCAAAATAGACCTAGAAAGCCACTTTACTGTGACTGACATGATGTGGCTCAGCAGAAAAGAGTGAGCTGTGGCCAGCTTTCTTCTCTGTTATTTAAGACACCGCTTCAGGCCCCGTGGTGCTCACTCGGCAATGTGGATCAGTGACACTTGTCACCATGTCAGTCCCTAGCCGAGTCCCCTGAAGTGCCAAGAAAAACAAACAAACAAATAAATAAATAAATGAAATCAGCCTCCCAACTAATCTGGTGGGCTGAGTCCCTCCCTCCAGAGGCCTTGGGTTTCTGCTGACACTGCTCTGAGTGGGTATCCTGAGGAAAAAGCAAAGTTGGAAGGTCAGTGATTCAGTTTATCCAATGGCTAAGGTCTCTGGTCAGAAGGCTTCGTCAGAGATCACGTATTTGCTTGCTTGTTTGTTTGTTTATTGGTTTTTCAGGGCAGGGTTTCTTTGTAGCCCTGGCTGTCCTGGAACTCTCTCTTGAACTCAGGGATCCACTGTCTCTGCCTGGCAAGTGCTGGGCCAGCTCATCACGGATCCTAGACCAAGCGGGGCTTGGTGGTGCCATCCTTAAAAGAAAAAAAAAAAAAAAAAGAAGAATATTTCCAGAAAAACTTAGAACCTGAATCTGTATCACCCAGTTAGATTTCTCAGGGTGGAAGTTGTCTATGCTTATTTTCTTTTTTGTGGGTGTTTTGAGTTGTTTCTAAGATTCATTTTACTGATGTGTTTGTGTGGAATGGGCACATGTGCGTGCAAAGGGCCTCACAACAGCGAGGTTGGGAGAAACTGGAGTCACAGACAGACAGTATGCCACTCAACTCCACACTGGGAACTAAGTTTGGGGTCTCTGGAAGAACAGGAAGCCCTCTTAACTGCTGAGCCATCTCTCCAGCTGTCCTGTTGGTTGTGCGTTACAGCCCTGTCCCCAGGACTGTAAATACACCTCTGGCCCTTCCCAGATCACTAACATTTACCCTAGCCATTCTGATTCATACTAGAAGATCTGAAAATACATCTAGTTTTTCACCCTGCCCACCATTTGGAAGCTGACGTGGGTAGCTTGTGTGGGTGGTGCGATGCCTTTTGACGTCTGTGTGGTGTCTCAGACAATGCTAACCCTCACTATTACCCTTTGTCCAGGGTGAGGTGCTCAGTTCACATGCAGCTTGTCAAGGCCCTGCACACACACACACAAAAAAAAAAACGGCCATAGCTCACCAACTTGAGTCTCCAATTACCAGGGCATCAAGCCTTTACCATAAACTGGGCGTGGTGGCACATGTATTTAATCCCAGCACTGGAGAGGCAGAGGCAGGTGGATCTCTGTGAGTTTGAAGCCAGTCTGGGCTACATAGTGAGTTCCAGGGCAGCGAGGGCTACATAGTGAGACCCTGTCTCAAAAGCCAAAACTTGGTAGAGGAGCAGGACTAACGCTTGAATGCTCGTTTCTCCACATTTACTTTCCAGCAAGTTCTTTTTGCAAATAAAAACGTGTTCTTATTTGTTGACTTCTTATTTGCATTTCTATAAGGCCTTCGAGCTTCATTTGCATTTTGTGCTATCTGTGGCAAGTAGTGTTGAATTTAGTGAAAATCTGAGTCTGAATACTGGCTCTGAGGTCAGCTAGCTGGAGGCCCATGGTCAAGTTTCTTAGCCCTTCTAAACTTCGGTTCTAAATCATTAAGTAGTAGGCTACCTGGTAGATAAAGATGTGTGAGAATTGAGTGTGATCCCATATGTGGACGGCATGCAACAATGCCTGGCTGCAGTCTGTGCTCATTAAGTACCAGCTCTTTACCTCGTGGCTTATTATAAAAAGGGAGAGCCTGTGCAAGCTGACCACAGTGCCAGCAATACAGAAAGCAGTCAGCACTGAATAACAACAAATACGCTGCCTGCTACACAAATCCTCAATATTGGGATGACTTGAGGACGAGGATGGACTGTAGCTCACTTGGTAACTGCTTGTGAAGCACACAGGAGGCCCTGGATTGGCCTCTCAATATCACATGAGACAGACTGGGTGGTGCCTGCCAGACTGGGAAGTAGAAGCAGGGGGGATCAGAAGTTCAAGGCCATCTTTGGTTACACAGTAAGTCTGAGGCCAGCCAGGCTATGTGAGATCCAGTCTCAAAACAAAAAAATTGTGTGTGTGTGTGTGTGTGTGTGTGTGTGTGTGTGTGTCTGTGTCTGTGTGATTAGGGATTGAGCCTAGAGTCTGGGGCACGCTAGGCAAGTTCTCTATCACTGACCTAAGGCCCAGCCCAGAATTCTTTATATTTTGTTAATGTATTTTCCATTTGTTGTTAGAGAATTTCATACAAGTACACAATGTGTTTTTGATCAAATCCATCCCCACCCCCTCCCCCACCCCCCAGGACTCTTTGAAAGTGCAGAACCAGGCCACAGTCTGACTAAGTTCTCCATATAGTCTCAGTGCAAACCCAAGTGAAAATGACTACCCTCACAGTGCATTAGCATGATCTCAGTAAGTATACAGGCAAAGGATTGATACCACCCTTTTTACAAGGAGAAACAGGGATGATTCAGTCATAAGTCTGAGGTCATAGAGTCAGAAGCGAGAGACAGATGTGGTTGTGGCTCAGTGCTGGAGTGCTTGCCTAGCATGTGTGAGACCCTGGAATCCTATTTCCTGAACCCAAGAATGAACTCAGACCCACTTTCTCTCCGAGGGGACAACCTCTTAAGGCAAGTGTACTGGTGCACATCTGCCATCATGACACTCGGAAGGCAGAAACAGGAGAACTGCTCAGAGTTCAAGTTGAGGTCAGGTTGGCCTCCAAAGTGTATTCCAGGCCAGTTAGGATATTACCAGTGAGACTCTATCTCATGAAAACAAAAACAAAAATAAAAACTTTAAAACAACAACCCCCCCCCCCCCCCAAAAAAAATCAAAGTAGGTATTTTCTCCATTTGAGTAGTGGAGAAGCATGGGTAGCAGGCATTGGTGGTCCTCTCATCCCCCACATCCTTCCTTCAGCCCTCTCCTCATCCATTTCCTCAAGAATGTTTTTGTAACATCTCAGTCGGAAGTGCAAGCCTAAATAATTTGGGGGGTGTGTGTGTGTGTGTGTGTGAGTGTGTGTGTGTGTGTGTGTGTGTACATTCTACTTCAATAAAGGTATCTTAAAATAAGAATGCATGGACTTAATTTCAGGAGTCAGCAAGGCAGGAGAGAGTACAAATGATCTAAATATCAGAGTGGATCTTCTGCTCTGTCACCCAAAAGGCAGGGCCAGTGTCAGAGCTGAAAATTAGTCAGAGTGCCTTTATGCAGAGGCTGTAGGCCACCTATCCTATCCTAATGAGATTGACCGTTGCTACAGTTAACTTGAAGGGTTTTATGGTTTCCTGCATGTGTTGTTTTCCTGCTTAATGTCAAAAAGAAGAAGAAAAAACCCTCACATCACTAAACGGTATTTCCCAGGGGGCTGTTGGACCCTGGGCACCCTGTTTTATGCCAGTTATGATGATACACCTCTATGTCTGGATATCTGTGAGGATGAGTGATTATAATTTAGCCCACTTTCCTTTCTTCTGACGGTCTCAACTCAAGACAATTTGTGTATGGAGTCCTGCCAAGCATGCCAGGCACAAGTCAAGTGGCGCCATGAGCTTTGCAGCAGGGGTCTTCCTTCAAACTGCAGAATTTTTGGGAAAGGCCAAAGTTGCAACTCATTTATACACCAATAACACCAAGTTACTTTGCATTTCCCCTAAGGCACTCAAATGACATCCTATTTGATTTTTTTGTTTGTTTGCTTGTGTTTTTTTTTTTAATATTAGAACAGAGGAAACAAATAAAATATCATGTACTTAGGCCACTTGCTTCTTTAGTTATTTTCAATACAATGAATGCACCATTTCCTGATCCAGTGTTCAGTCTGGAGGGAGGGGAATGAAAGCCTTGTCGGTTCGCTTGTTAGCTTGAGCAGGCTCCTTCTGTAGTGAAATGCCCAGTGTGCAGTGATGATGCTCATGTATGGTGCAAGCAAACTCTTTTATAAGCGCTAAGCAGCCAGTCCCTGCTTAACAGGTCAACTACCTCCTGCTGTCTATGTGGTTAGTGGTCACTTTCTTACCAGTGGCTGTCCTAACTCCCTCAGCTCTGGCACCTAAAACCTGTGAAAATAATTTTCTGTAACTTTTCATCTTCAGGCTCTGTCTCAGCTTTCCCCCTCCCCATTCCCACACTCCCTATGTGGGCCTTTTATCTCTCCTGTTTGCCATTCCCTGGAGAAGACAGACTTTGAATAATTTATCTAAAGTTCCTGGGAAGTTGTGGGGCTGTAGTCTCAGAATACACAGCACGTTGTTCCTCACCCAGACAGAAAGACCAGAGGACTGTCCTCAACCCAGCCCCTACTCAGTACACTTAGGGGTTACCAATAGTTTTGGCTTAATGTTGTGGAGGAACACCCAGGAAATCCAGGAAATGAAGTATGGGGCCAAGCTATGGAAAGTCCTCTGCATTTCTCAAATAGTTTAGCCAATGATTATTATGACACTGAAGGAGGCTGGGTGTGGATGGTGACACGTTCCTGAAATCCTAGCACTCAGGACATGGAGGCAAGAATCTTGAATTCAAGGCCAGCCTCTGCTAGAGAGTGAATTTGAGGCTGAGCTAGCCTACACGACAGCTTGTTTTAAAAAGCTAAAAAAGAAGGCCTAAAAAGCCATTGCTGCTCTGTCAGAGACCTGAGTTCAGTTCCCAACAGTCACGTGGTGTGGCTCACAACCGCCACTCCAGTTAACTCCAGACCAAAGGTAGTGCTCTCTGAGCCTCGGTCAACACCTGCACATGCACACACGAAGATGGACACGTTAGTGAAACAAAACAAAACAAAAACTCGTGATTTAAAAAGCCAAGAAAGGAAAAGTGAGGGAAGAGCAAAGAGAATAATTAGAGGTGAACATTATCAAAGTATCAGTGTGTGGGAAATGTCATCATACCCATTCTTTTATCCAATTCATGTGCTAATGAAAAGAATTCAAGCCAGGTATAGTGGTGTGTACCTTTAATCCCAGCACTTGGGAGGCAGAAGCAGGCGGACCTCTGTGAGTTCAAGGCCAGCCTGGTCTACAGAGTGAGTTGCAGGACAGCCATAACTCGGGGGAAAAAAGTAGTAAATAAGTAAGATACTGATGGGTTTCCCCATGAACAAACATGAGATGGATGAGTACATTAAAAGAGCCCTGACTAAGATTTCCTGTTGCTACTGTTACAATGACGTCATTTCACACTAGTCTTTTTGTTTGTTTTTCAAGACAGGGTTTCTTTCTCTGTGTCACTCTGGCCATCCTGGAACCTTGTAGACCAGGCTGGCCTCGAACTCAGAGATTCACCTGCTTCTGCCTCCTGAATGCTGGGATTAATGGTGTGTGCCACCAAGCCTGGCTATACTGATCTTTTCAAGAGTACAAGCATCTTTTTCTCTTTAGCTACCAGAAGTGAAGAGTTGCTGGATCTCAGAATTATAGATGTAGATTTTGGGCCACTTTGCCACTCTGAAGATTGTCAGGTGTAAAATACATGCTGAGGAGAAAAATGAGAGCCGTGTCTCAATGACCTAAGGTTTAAAATTAAACCAATCGGGAAGTGGGGGGGGAGCCAGGGAGTGGTGGCATACGCCTTAAATCCCAGCACTCAGGAGGCAGAGGCAGAGGCAGGCAGATCTTTGTGAGTTTGAGGCCAGCCTGGTGTACAAAGAGAGTTCCAGGAGACAGGGCTACATAGAGAAACCCTGTCTCCAAAAACAAAAACAAAAGTTCAAGTGAACTTGGAAACACTGATTTGTTGTTTTAACAGGGGCTTGTATGTCCCAGGCTACCCTGGAATTTGCTACGCAGCCAAATGCTGCCTCCACCTCCCCAGTGCTGAGATGACAGACATTAGCCACTAGGCCTAGTTAATGCGGTGCTGGAGCTCAATCCCAGGGAAGCGCTCTGCCAGCCGAGCCTCTTCTTTAGGCCCAGAGACAATTATTTTATCCCCCAGGGAAAGTGAAGCGATTCTTCCAGCATGCAAGTCAAGGCATCTGCAAAGCATGCTGGGGCTATTTCTATCGAGCTGTATGATGGCATATATGAATCAAAAAGAAGAATGACTATAGAAATAGCGTTGCTATCAGCCTGGAGACAAAGAGGGATTTCAATGCTATCAAAATGAATGGATGTGAGGACAGAGACCTGCACTCTTGGGGCTTCTTTTCTTCTTCCATGACAGCTCACCAGACTGATTCTCATTCCTGCATCAATGGTTTCTCTTTTACTAGGTTCTGTGATTCCAAGGCAGAGATTTGCTCAAATCACCTGAAATCATGGGACATTCTTGCAAGGAAATTAGTAAGTGTTGGGGAAATGGAGATGTCATGGGTTGCTGGGGAAACACTTTCCAGGTCCACACAGTTGTCCTGAGCACATCGAGCAGCTGTTGACTTCTCATCAAGACCCTGCAGATACTGCTGCATAGGTACTCTCTTGGTTTTCATAGATGTCTTGATTTCTTCCTTGTTTTACCCTCAGGGTCTCAGTTAAGACCGGTGTGCACACTCAGTTAGATCATCTATCACTTGCCTGGCAAAGAACTAGCTTCTTCTGGATTGGATTTCCTGCCCGCTCCTGGACCAACCATGGGTATCTGCCCACTAATCAACTGCATACATTCTTCACTCTCCCATCCCTCAATATCGATTTTGCTTTTGAAGTCCAATGGCCCCCACTGCGCTTCCGCTCTTTCTCTGGTCTCCACATAACAAGGGAAGGCAAACTTGAGCCCCTGAGGCATCCTTGCTTCCTCTTGTGCAGCCTACGGTGTACCACCTTCAGACACAAGAGCTGTGTCTTTATTTGATGAACTTATCCCTTCTCCTGCAGCTCTGCATTCAGCCCTAAGATCTTGAGATAAACACCAGGAACAAATATACCACATTCTAATGAGAGTTGTCAATGCTTAGGGGTGAGCATTGTACTAGATCATTTAGGACACATCCAACCACAATCAGTATTTGCTTTGTTAATCCTTCCCCAGCTCAAGCAAGCCTAAGGCTAGGCGAGGGAGAGAACTGAGTCCACAAGCCACAGGGGGATCCCCCAGCCCTCTACTAATGTCAACTGATAGGAGAGTCTGAAGGGAATCCACAAGAGAGCAAGCAGTTTGCAGAGATCGGCATCTAGAAGAGGTGCCTGTGTTCTTAGCTGGCCATCCGCTCAGGAAGCTGAGTGGTTCTGCCGGAGAGTTGGGGAAGGGGAAGTCAGTTGAAAGGGGCTAGTAGACTGACTGCCTTTAACTGTTCAGCACAACAAGGATGTAAGTCTCAGTGAGTCAACAGCATTTTGGTGGAAATCTAAAACAGGAAGGCTGTAGAGGAGTAATTTGAGGAGCAGAAATTAGAGTGGCAAGAAAGAATTCAATACCGCGTTTTCTGAGAAAGAATGAAGGTCCTAGAATTCCCAAGACAAGTGACTTGGGAAGACCGCCTATCAGTGGCCAGTAGGTGTCTGTTTAGTCAATCCACAGTGAGAGCCAGAACTGAATTAAGCAGAGAGATATCTGTGCTGCCTGCCCCTCCCTGCCCTCCGGAAGCACAATGGAGAAGTTAAGCTTTGGAGTTGGGTGAGAAAAGGTGTCATTCCACTCCAAGTAGCTGAAATTGACTTAGGAAGAGAGTCATACTTGAAAGCAGATGGCGCGCGCGTGCGTGTGTGTGTGTGTGTGTGTGTGTGTGTGTGTGTGTGTGTGTGTTAGTGAAAACTGAACCCAGGGTAAGGGTGTTTTTGTTGTTCTTGTTGTTGTTAAAAATTGTTTATTTTTATTTTATATATATGGGCATTTTCCCTGCATTTATGTCTGTGGATTACTTCATGAAGTGTCCAAGGGCACCAGAAAAAGGCATCAGATTCCCCAGAACTGGAGTTTCAGATGATTATTAGGCACCATGTGGTGTTGGGAACTGGACCCAGGTCCTCTGCAAGAATGGCAAGTGCTCTTAACCACTAAGCCATCTCCCCAGTCCCAATTGGGTTGTTTTTGTTTTTGTTTTGTTTTGTTTTTTGCTTTTTCGAGACAGGGTTTCTCTGTGTAGTTTTGGTGCCAGTCCTGGATCTCGCTCTGTAGACCAAGCTGGCCTCAAACTCACAAAGATCCACCTGGCTCTGCCTCCCGATTGCTGGGATTAAAGGCATGTACTGCCGCCTGGCTCCAATTGCTTTAAATAACTAAAAGAGACCAAAAAAATTATAGTCTTGTCCTAGGGTACACTTCACTGGTCTTCTTCCCATGCTGTGATGTTTGTCTGATCACATCATTTTCTATTTTCTACTGGAGAGCCACAAGATAACAGACTCAGGAATACTATGTCTGAAAATAAGAGGACCTGTCCACCGCCAGCATGAGACAAAGTCTCACCATGTAACTCTGGCTGTCCTAGGCTCACTATGTAGACCAGGCTGGCTTCAGACTCACAGAGCTCTCCTGCCTCTGCCTTCTGAGTGCTGGGATTGAAGGCATGCCCCACCATGCCCAGCTAGGAGTCCACTCTTCTATAGTCATCCCAGTAACCATATACACTTCTCCTTTCTTCAGACAGATGTACTTGATTTAACCCAAAACACCCCAGAACATTCTCTTTCCCACCTATTATGTATAAAAGATTCTGCTTTTAAAATGGAAACAAACAAAATAATTCCACTGCCTTAAATGATCATGGGGCCACTGATTATGGGATTTTTAAACTTAGAGGAAACAGAAACATCTCTCTAGATTTGAGACTACCAAATCTACCAACCATTATGTAATATTCAGGAATGTTATGCCCTGAAACGCTACCAATAATCCAGGCTTGGGAGATGGCTCAGCCATTGATGTATTTGCTCCATCAGCACAAGAACCTGAGTTAAGATCGCGAGTATCCACATAAGAACCAAGTGTGGTGGTATACACTTGCAATCCCTATGCTGGGGAGGTAGAGAAGAGATGATCCCTGCACCTGGCTGGGCAGCTAGGCTAGCTAAATTAGTGAGTTCCAGGCTCCGTGAGAAACCCTAACTCAAAAAGAAGGTGGAAACTGGGCATGTTGACTGAGACACAGAGGCAGGTGGATCTCAGTGAGTTCAAGACCAGCCTAGTCTACATAGTGAGTTTCAGGACAGCTAGAGTTACATGGTGAGATCCTGTCTCAATATAAAAAAAAATTAATTAAAATTAAAAAAATAAGGTGGAGAGTGATTGAGGAAAACATCTAAAATAGATGAGACCTTGGGTCACTACATGCATCTGCATAGGTACAAACACATACACAAGACAGAGTTATCCATGACTCCAAATTAACTACCATTGTCAGAGTCACCACTAAAACATTAAAGTTCCTGTCCATTTAAAACAAAACAAAACCCACTTCTACCATTTAAGTAGATATATAATTTCACTAGGATTGAAATATTTTAAATAGATAGTCCTTAGTCTCTCTCTCTCTCTCTCTCTCTCTCTCTCTCTCTCTCTCTCTCTCT